>CAUYON010006817.1:0-11416 GCA_963573935.1 Arctocebus calabarensis
CATTTCTCCTCCCCTCCCTTTCTCCTTTCCCCATATTCTTGGGCGATAAGTGGTTTCATAATAGGGCTGAGTACATTGGATACTTTTTCTTCCATTCTTGAGATACTTTTTTAAGAAGAATATGTTCCAGCTCCATCCATGAAAGAGGTAAAGGCTTCATCTTCCTTTAAGGCTACATAATATTCCATGGTATAAATATACCACAATTTATTAATCCATTTGTGGGTGAGTGGGCACTTGGGCTTCTTCCATGACTTAGTAATTATGAATTGGGCTACAATAAACATTCTTGTACAAATATCTTTGTTATAATGTGATTTTTGGTCTACTGGATATACACCTAGTAGAGGAATTGTAGGATCGAATGGAAGGTCTATTTTTAGATCCCCAAATGTTCTCCAAACATCTTTCCAAAAGAAACGTATTAGTTTGCATTCCCACCAGCAGTGTAGAAGTGTTCCTTTTTCTCCACATCCACACCATCTCTGGTTTGGGGAATTTTGTGACGTGGGCTAATCTTACTGGAGTTAGATGATATCTCAAAGTAGTTTTGATTTGCATTTCTCTGATGATTAAGGACGATGAGCATTTTTTCATGTGTCTGTAGGCCGTGCGCCTGTCTTCTTCAGAGAAGTTTCTCTTCAAGTCCTTTGCCCTCTCTGAGATGGGATCACTTATTCTGTTCTTGCTAATACGTTTGAGTTCTCTGTGGATTATGGTTATTATACCTTTGTCGGAGACATAACCTGTAAATATGGGCCCGGTGCCATACTCATTGAGCCACAGGAGCTGCCCATATGGGTTCAAACCTGGCCCCGGCCAAACTGCAATAAAAAAATAGCCAGGAGTTGTAGCGGGCACCTGTAGTCCCAGCTACTTGGCAGGCTAAAGCAAAAGAATCACCTGAGCCCAAGAGCTGGAGGTTGCTGTGAGCTGTAACTCTACAGCACTCTACAGAGGGTGACAAAGTGAGACTGTCTCTAAAAAAAAAAAGAAAGAAAGAAAAGAAAGAAAAATTATCCTGCATATATCTTCTCCCATGCTGAGGACTGTCTGCTTGCTTTACTTACTGTGTTCTTAGCTGTGCAGAAGCTTTTTAGTTTGATCAGGTTCCAGTAATGTATTTTTGGTATTGTTTCAATTGCCTGGGGGATCCTCCTCATAAAATATTCGCCCAGGCCGATTTCTTCAAGTGTTTTCCCTGCACTTTCTTCTAGTATTTTTATAGTTTCATGTCTTCAATTTAAATCTTTAATCCAAAGAGAGTCTATCTTAGTTAAAGGTGAAAGGTGTGGGTCCAGTTTCAGTCTTCTACAGGTTGCCAGCCAGTTCACCCAGCACCATTTGTTAAATAGGGAATCTTTTCTCCACTGAATGTTCTTTCACTACTGTGAACGGAATAGAGTTCTTGACTGTTTTTCCAGCTTGGCTATTGTTGGTATACGTAAAGGC
Source organism: Arctocebus calabarensis (assembly GCA_963573935.1). Lineage (NCBI taxonomy): Eukaryota > Metazoa > Chordata > Mammalia > Primates > Lorisidae > Arctocebus > Arctocebus calabarensis. The sequence continues at coordinate 1,453 of CAUYON010006817.1, forward strand.
TACAGATTTATGAGTTTTGATTTTGTAACCTGAGACACTGCTATATTCTTTGATCACTTCTAAGAGTTTTGTAGTAGAATCCCTGGTGTTTTTCCGGTATACAAATGTATCATCTATGAAGAGTGAAAGTTTGATCTCTTCTGAACACTCTAGATTTTTATGTCATTCAATGTTTAAACACTTGCTGAGTACCTATTGTACTGCTGCTGATCCCAAATTGTAGATGGAAAGTATGACCGCGAGTAGCCACTGCCACTAAAGTTACGTGTGTAGTTCCTTTACAGGATGTTATCTATTTTGTCCTTGTCCTTTGTTCTTTTGTCAGCTTGCCTATGCATGGCGCATAAAAGCAAGTCTCATACAACAATGTCCAGACTCTGCAAATTGTCCTGGACTGCCTGCTGTGTGTTACATTTTGCCTTATGCCCTGGTCCTGTACTCATGTGATGTTGCCATGCTGCTCAGCAGGTTGCCATCATCCATCCGAAACACGGCAGGGTCTGTGATACCTAAAAGGTATCAGAGGCCAGCAGAGAAGTTGTCTAGTTGCACACACAGCTGAGCTAGAAGACCTGGGATCTTTTTGCACCTCAGAATTTGTCAACTATGTGTCTTCCCCACCAGTTACTCCCTTCCATGCACATCTATCCTTCTACCTCTCAAAGCTTTACTTAGTCTTCAGATATTTACTCTCAACTTCACACTTCATAGCCTGACTCTGCCTCTAGAGATAAGGTTGTAAGAGACAGAGCATCTGAGCTCCTGACAACGTCATGACCATGTTAATTCTTGGTTTATTTAGAAATACACATTCCAAAAGAATGGGTGATGGAGCTCAATTTTCTTACTTCAAGCATGCCCCCATGTTTCTCCATCAGAGAGAGCTCTACCTTGCCCCTTGAGGGCATAGGGTGGTATTGAAAGGTGTAAATAAATACCACCTTAAATCTGGCCTGAACATCTTAAAAATACCCCTGTGGCCTCATGGCTCCCAGAGATGAGGAGATGCTCAGGCCAGGTTTGTTGAAAGGGGGAGGTGATCTGCCTGAGCCATGCAAAAGGGGCATCTGCGCCATGGGGCAGTTAGAGACCACTTTTATGTGGGGCCATAGGAAGTGGACAAATTCCAAAGCTTGCTCAGAAAGTTAGGGTCCTTGGTTTGAACTTCTGGGGGTGGGGCTAGCCAGATGCTTTGTGTCTTTGTCTTAGGAGGAGAGGTAGAGGAGGGGGAAAGGGTTTATGTGTGTGGCGTTAAAACCCGCCTACAGGTATTAACCAGCCTCGTACTCCAGGCCAGGCCTGACACATCAAACAATCTGCTGTTACACGCCAGTTACAGAAGACTGAACCAGACTGCTCTTCAGTTAACACATGACCAGACACAGAGTAGAGGCTCGGTGAAGGCACTGGCTTTAATTGCACAAAGAAAAATTTAGTTCTATTCCAAAACCCTACGAGTCCATTATAATTCAGTCAAAACAATGCACTGTCTTAAAAGAAGCTGGGTACCATAGGTACCCTAAAACTCTCACTTTGAAAGCTTTCTCTACTCAAGTTTTCTTTTGCCTGCAAGTTGACTTTTTTCTGATTGTTTTCACATGCATGCACACATATACACATCCTCAATAATCCTGTTATTGGGACTAGATAGGCCTTATTAGAAGGTAGAATAGTAAGGAAAAGCAATAATTTAGAGTAACAGTTTTTTAAAAAAATGAACCTAACTGGTGTTTCAGGATGAAAGGAACTAAGAGGCTTGCAAAGCGATTGGGTTGGATGCATTTTCTTTTGTAATCAAGTCATGTTAATGTAAACCCAAAACACAACTTGAACTAAACACACATTTCACTCATGATTAATTACAAAGCAGGCATTTCAAACCAGTGTTCATATAATGGTTTTAGAATAATTATTTAATTTCAAGGTCCAATATCTGTCGAGTAAATCACCAATTTCCAGTTCATTCTTATTTAATATAAAAAATCTAATTAGTATAAAGCTATTTCACAGCTGCCTTTAAATTAAACCATAATCAAGAGCATGCAGTATTTGGGGCTTGCTTTGGTATCCTCAAATCAAATGTTGTTGGCTTTGTTCACATATAAAAGAACAATGCACCAAATTATGTTTTATTTTGATGTTTTAAACTGAGTTTCACAGCCTTAAATTTTAACTTGTTATTTTTCACAAGTAACTCAAATTTTGGAATGTGTATTTTTTAAGGACAGAAGTTGGCTGCAGAGGAGAGTAGAAAAATATATTTTTAAGTTTTGTTTTGTTTGAGACAGGGTCATACTCTGTTGTCCAGGCTGGTGTGCAGTGGTGTCATCATAGCTCCCTGCAACCTCAAACTCTGGAGTTCAAGAGATTCTTCTGCCTCAGCCCCCTGAGGAGCTGGGACCATTGGTGCACATCACCACACCCAGATAATTTCTCTATTTTTCATGGAGAGGGCCTCACTATGTTACTCCGGCTAGTATCAATCTCCTGACCTGGACTTCCTAAAGGGCCAGGACTACAGATATGGGCTACCATGCCCAGCCCTACTTTGATAATTATAAGAATTTTGAGAATTACTAGCTCAACTATGAATACTGACTTTGTTAATCAGTTTCTCTCTCGCATTAAGTAGAAAACCTGATCATCTAGTAGTAAATGTAGACCTTCAAAAACATTCAAAGGAAAGGCAAAAAAATCATTTCTCTAGGACAAATTATTTTTATCAGGAAAGGTAGGGAAACTGGCCGTGGTGTCACATATGGCCCTCCAGATCCCAAAATGTGGCCCCTTTACCCAATCCAAACCTCACAGAATCCAAACTTCAGAGAGCAAATCCCTTTGTTATTATAAAAACATTTGTTCTATAAAATTTGATTCATTCTAAAGGCCACATTCAAGGATCCAGTAGGCCATATGTGGCCCTAACAATAATTATTGTTCAACAGATAAATTGTTAATAGTCATGTACTAAAATAACCCAGGTAAATTATCTGGCCGTAAGTCTGGATGAATCAAAGAGTATTGTTAAGATGTTTGGTTCAATGTCTTTCACTCTTCGATAAAGTGGAGTGACTTACAGTGCAAGTGGTGCCAAGTGACCCTGTCTCTGAGTTGGATTAGCCTAGGTCCTAGCTGTGTCTCATACTAGTTATGGTAGATTAGGAGGATCACTTCACTTTCTCTGATCTTTGGCTTTATTGTTTATAAAATGGGGGAAATAGGCCGGCGCAGTAGTTCACTCGGTAATCTTAGCACTTTGGAAGGCTGAGCTGGGTGGGTTGCTTGAACTCTGGATTTCAAGACCAGCCTGAGCAAGACTCAGACCTGTCTCTACTAAAAATAGAAAAACTAGCCAGGCATCGTGGTGGATACCTGTAGTCCCAGCTACTTGGAGAGGCTGAGGCAAGATGATTGCTCAAGCTCAAGTGTTTGAGGTTGCTATGAGCTATCATGCCACAGCACTCTACCCAGAGTGGCAAAGTAAGACTGTCTAAATAAGTAAATAAATAAATAAAATGGGAAAAGATATCTGTCCCTTTACTGGGGATCAAAATGATGTTTGTGAAACAATCTTGAAAAAAAACCCAACACACATACTATGTGAAGGCAATTAATGATGAGTGGATTAAAGACTAGAAATTTCATTCTATTTTAATATGTGAATAGACTTATTCTATGAATAAAAATATTGAGAACATCATTATATAATCCTATCATTAAACACAAGTTGGGAAACATGCTTTTAAGATTATTATCTTTAGATATTTGATAGCTATAATTGTAAAACTGGCTTATAACTAACTTTGATTATATTCTAAAATCATGAGCAATTTTAATATTTTGATCACTTATTACATGGGATACTTCTTAAAGTTCAATTTATGTCTATCCAACTTGGAATTTCAAATGAATAATTAATATGGTAGCCTGGGTTTGGAGAATTTCTTCATTTCAAATATTATTTTGGTTTTCTTCATAAACATGTAAAGGCCATATAAATAAATATTTGTGGTTCAGAATATGTTTTTGCTCAAAATATAGGATGAATCAAAGACTACAATAGGTAACACCACCTAATCAGAAGAAAGTTCTCATTTATTAATCTCTTGAAGAAAGATAATACGGATGAGCCAATATATATCCGCTGCTCCTCTTATTTGGTCTTTGAAGGAAATAAAGAAATGAGAGTTGAGTGTCTCTTGCCTCACTTCTGTTGTAACAAACTTGGGGAAAAGGAATGAATGAAGACTGCTTGTGCTCCAATGGATGGGGGTAGGGCATGCACACTGTGTAAAATGTGACCTCTAGATATAAATCAGGCCTGTTGCAGATGACATTATACCCTGGGATGACCACTCTTTGACCCAGCCCATGACGGGAAAGGTGAAAACTAGAGACAAAACCACCCATACCATAACCACTGAGTTAGGTCTACCAGAGGGAAAGAAACCTGAAATAGGAATTTCCATCCTAGGCTAAAGGAAGGGGAGCAGCAAGGAAATAGACTAAGCCATTTTACATCCCCCTTCACTATATTTCTTTGCTGCGTGTCTGGTGTAAAGAGTGCTTAACACAGGCTTGCTGCCCATAACACAGTGGTTAATGGTGCCAGCCACATACACTGAAGGTGGAGGGTTCGATCTCGGGCCAGGCCAGCTAAACAACAATGACAACTGCAACAAAAAATAGCCGGGAGTTGTGGCGGGCACTGGTAGTCTCAACTACTTGGGAGGCTGAGGCAAGAGAATCGCTTGAACCCAAGAGGTTGCTGTGAGTTCTGATGCCATAGCACTCTAACCAGGGTGACATAGTGAGACTCGATCTCAAAAAACCAAAACCAAAAACCCCACAGTGAACTATGCAGATGGACTAGGAAGAATGAAAAGGCTTGGCCAAGAGAGAATTGTGCAAGACCAATGATATTTTCTGCTAATTGGGTTTTAGCTTTCCATTTATTACAACATCCTATAAATTAGAAAAAGGAAAAAAAATTGGAATAGTTATGAACTGCCAAAATGCTGAAATAAGACTGAAAACATAATGGTGGACTACCTGCATAATGCCATTAGAAAGCAGCAGATTCACCTTAAAATAAAAAGAACCTTTGGTCTCCTTTACTCTTACCTGGATCAAAAATTTATACCAACCAAACTGTAGGAGCAGCCCTAATTTTAAATACTGTTGCTGCTTTCAGATAGCTGGAATGCTGGGTCCACCCAGTCTGGAGACACTTTTAGTTGTCACAACTGGGAATAAGGTGCTGCTGGCATCTATGAGGCAGAGGCCAGGGATGTTGCTAAACATCCTCTGACACACAAGACAGCAACCCCCATAGCAAAGATTATCTGGTCCAAAGTGTCATCAGTACTGAAGTTGAGAAATCCTACTCTACTTGATCAAGACCTCTCCCTACATTGTTGCAGAAATTGGAATTTCTGGAAAACTGACAAAAAGAGAGGCAGAGGGTAGGAACTAATGATAGCATAGGTGCAAATGCAGGACATTGTGTCAGAGCCCCTGGACAGTTCTAAATAAAAGCTAGTAGTAGACTAAGAACTGTCAATCAGCCATCCAGCTGTAGGTGTGAGATGAAAATTCAGCCATCACCCACAGGGAACTCCCATAATGTCCGCATCGTATATGGAACAGAACACATCCTCAGATATACAAAGGCCCAATAGATACATCACCTCATCTACATACTCTCCTGGGGAAAATAAAATTACTTTAGCCCACGTTCCTGCTGGCCAAGAACAGGCTCAAAATTAAGAAATAAAAAAATGGGGAGTTTTGGGCAGCAAAACTCAGGAATCCAGTTTAAATATATGTTGTTAGTCCAATTGTACAGTTTATGGGTAAAGTATGGCTCTATAATACTTCCTTCAACTATTCCTTACCAACTGTAAGAAATGATTGGGAGTCACATCTTTCATTTCAGTTTGGACGAAGAACAACTGTTGCTGCCATCAGTATCACATTTGCTAGAAGGCTTGGAGAATGACTCAAACACAAGTTTTGTTCATTTTTCTCCCTAACATAAAGAAAAGCACTCCAGAGAAGTTGACTGGTTACCTTTTTATTGTGAAGTAATTCAAGTGGCAATTTTCTGCATCTTTAAAATGAATACTGAGTGACTTGAGTCATTAAGTTTTTTTAAATTCCCTGATATTTTGTTAAATTAGTTTTTTAAGTTCACTCATATTACTCACAATCAAACCCTTGTCATTTTTCCATCTAGGATGTGTAAATCATTCCCTTGTTAGTAATGTCTAAGAATTAGTATGGACTCAAATGGTTGAAAAGTTCTCTACACATATACATATAGATAATATGTATAGAAGAAAGACTGAAGCAGTATGTTAATAATAATTATCTCCGGGTGGTTGATTTCTACGTGATTTTTATTTTCTTTTATATACTTTGTTTTTCTTTCTTTCTTTTTTTTTTGCAGTTTTTGGCAGGGGTCAGATTTGAACCCACCACCTCCGGTATATAGGGCCAGCACCCTACTCCTTCGAGCCACAGGTGCCGCCTTATATACTTTCTTATATTTTGCAATTTTCTATAAGGATAATGTACTATTTTAAAAGGAAAAGGTTTTAATCCATATATTGCACATATATCAATAACACAGAGATATCAATAACCATTGTGCAAATAAATGCACTGGAAAAAGACTACGGAGAAAATGAACCAAAGGTAATCTTTCATTTATCTGTCCATTCATCCAATGGATATTTACTAAGAATCTACTATAACAGATCTGGTGCTGGACTCTACCCATACTGAGGTGTTGAGCACTGCTATCTCCTACTGTGAACTTCTAGTGTTTTCCTTTCTTTACTTTTGTACTTCTTGAAAGTTTTCTTGTGAATATGTTTTTATTTATAAAATGGTGAGGCATTATATTTAAAAGATTCTGATAGACTTAGAACACAGAAAGGGCTATTGACATACCTGTTTGTGTAAATATGTTCTAAGAGATGAGTTTCTGAAATATTCATGTATTATTGAAATACATTGGTATTCCTCATGCCCTGTGCCTTGTACAAGTCATTTCTTTAGCAAATAAAAAATACAATTTTTAGAAAAAAATTTATTGCTATTAGTAGGATTTTATTTTACCTTCAACATCGGTCATAATATAAATAATATATACTTTTTTGAAAAAAAATTTAGAGGAGTTTAGCATGTTATTTAAATATCACAGAGATATTTTTATAATGAGGCTTTAGGGTAATAAAAATATAAAAAAAATCTGACATAAAATCAATCTGAATTGGCTCAGTGCCTGTGGCTCAACGGGCTAAGGCGCCAGCCACATACACCTGAGCTCGCGGGTTCAAATCCAGCCCAGCCCCGACGGCTGCAACCTAAAAATGGCCGGGCGTTGTGGCGGGCACCTGTAGTCCCAGCTACTTGGGAGGCAGAGGCAGGAGACTCGCTTGAACCCAGGAATTGGAGTTTGCTGTGAGCTGTGATGCCACAGCACTCTATCCAGGGTGACAGCTTGAGGCTCTGTCTCAAAAAAAAAAAAAAAAATCTGAATTTACTTAAAATACAAAATATGTACACCATGTCTTTTTTGTAAATGAGATTTATCTTTAGATTTTCTCTTTTTCATTCTTTCTCTTCTGCTTTTCTTCTGCTTGTTTTTCAAAATAATCTTTAAGGATGTGGTTCAGCTGTGGTTCATACTGGCTTGCATGTTGCAATCCATCTTCCCTTCCTTAAATAGAAAAATAGAAAACACGAGACAACTATTCTTTATTTTGTAGTGGTCTCCTTATTACTATTATATCAGTCTCCTCCCACAGTGGCAAATTCAAAGCTGTTCCTGCCTGGACCATCCCAAGTATTAACTCATAAAAGTCAATGTGAATTCAAAATTCTTGAATTAGACATTTTTTTTTTTTTTTACCTTCACAATGCTGAATCACACGCCCCCAAAGTCGATTTTTCCTCAGACAGGCTAAATTTCCCACAATCAACAAATGCCTCTTTCCTCTGGTCAATGCAACGTTCATTCTTTTTTCTGAATCAATGAATCCTACTTGTCTTGTTCTTACGCAGGACAGAATAATGATCTCTTTTTCAGCTCCCTGAAAAGCATCTACTGTGGACACCTGCACACTTTTGATATCAGGATGGTCAAAGTCCCCAGCACTAAGTAAATGACAGAGCTGTAGAGGAAAGAAGACAGGGGTCATCAGAGAACAGATGAAGAACGTAAGGCTCTGAACCTGCTCACAGCAACCATTTTAATTTGGCTTATATTGGATAATTTTCATTCTCTTCTATGTTACATATAGACTTGGCTAGATAGTTTCTAAAATGATAAATGACTAATGACAATATTAATTATGAAATGAAATCAAAAGGAATGTGTACTCTAATATTTGGAGTTAATTAAGGGGTATACACAGACATTAGGAGATGTAAAGGTCATTGGAAATCAAGAAGGGGAAAAGAGTAAAAACTTACCTTTTGAGTACAATGATCAGTACTTGGATGGTGCAATAAAAGCCCTGACTTATGCATTATAAAAGGTGTCAAAAGGTAACAAAAACACATGTACGTCCTTAGTATTTTGAAATAAAAAAATATTTTTGCAAAAAGAAGTGATGATTGATTTCTTGCTGGGGAATTCATTTGGACATGCTAATTTGAAGCTGATAAATAATGATGAAACAGATGAAAAAATACTAAAAGAAAAATCTAGTTATAAGTAATTGTCTCACGTGTACATTAATCTGGTATCTATCCTTGATTTGCTGATAAAATGTAATAATAACTGAAGAACATTTTGGAAAACAGAGATTCAATTCCATCTGTCCCAAAACACAAAGCATACATCATATTTTCTTCCTTCTAATTTGTTTATTTGAATTTTCACCCCAACAGCTGTAAACTAAATTTAATTAAACCTTGTTAGGTTTACATTTAATTATACAGAAAAAAAGCCAGACCAGAAAAACATCAGAGTGCTTCTTTTTTTTAATATGTTAATTATAGTACCAAAAGTTTTTTAAGCACCAAACCAAACTGCTGCAAATGTAATATTAAATGTTGTAATATATAATTATAATATTTAATATATGACAAATATTATAACATGTAATACAAACCTTATACATCTGGGACTTGTATAATGTTATCACTCCAATCATAGAGCCTGCTATTCCACTTGCAATCAGTGATTGAATCAGCTTGAGTGTAAAAGCAGCTTCTGCCATATTATGAAAGCTGTTATCTCTTTCAATCTGGAGTAAGAAACAGAGCCTAAATTATATTTTCAAGAAAGGTTATGGGAAGCCCCAGTAAAATCATACAAACAACAATAAAATTAAACCAGAAAACTAAAGCATATTGACTCCCATCAACGTTAATGTTATTTACCTGTTCTAGTCCTTTAACATTATAAAAACACAGGGTTGGTAGCCATTCCAATAAAGGGCTCCTCTCTGTTTCTGAAATACCATTCATGAGGTTTCCATCATAAAACAGATCATTAGCAATAGCACTGATGATAGGGTGACAACGGTATTGAGTTCTCAAAAGAACTGGCTTGTGACCCTAAGAAATTTAAATTCAGAAAAATAAGAAATTAAAACCTAAGTTTTTTTTCTTCCTACAGAAAGAAAAATGCTATTTTTAAAAGTAAAATATTGCTACATTGTGGTCTTAAAAGATGAATTACATCCATGATAGAACAGACTATAAACTTTTAAAATCTATCTGGCATTGGCCTAACACTAAATTTAAAAGAAATATTTTTAAAAATTAGAAAGCATTGGCTCGGTGCCTGTGGCTCAGCGGGCTAAGGCGCCAGCCACGTACACCTAAGCTGGCGGGTTCGAATCCAGCCCGGGCCAGCTAAACAAAACAATGACGGCTGCAACCAAAAAACGGCCGGGCGTTGTGGCGGGTGCCTGTAGTCCCAGCTACTTGGGAGGCAGAGGCA
>CAUYON010006818.1:0-36724 GCA_963573935.1 Arctocebus calabarensis
CTGGGATCACTCCTTAAGTGGCTATTCATTTACCCAGTGTGCCGAAACTGAGCTCACCCAATGCCCTGAGGGCTAAGGCTGCAAGGCGTCTCAGTCCCCGCCTCTCAGTCCCCGCCTTTAGGCTGCTCAGTCACTAGATTATTCGCTCCCGACCGATGGTTGTTCTGCGATACCCTGGGGGCAGAGCTTGCCGGGGCAGTTCTACGATGGCTCCACACAGCCCACAACCAAACACTGGAAGCTCTTTCTGGCTCGGTGGCTCAGTCTGGAGCCCCAGACAACACTCAAATACCTCCGCACTCTTGCCCTAGTTCTCTCAAGGCAGTTCAACCGAGTGCCAAGTCCAAAAGAAACCCAGACAGCTCACAGGTAAGGCCTTTCCAGTTTGCAATCTCACTGGTGCTGTAGTCACAGCTGCCCGCAGGATTAGACCGAACGAACACACGCAACCACTTGCCAGATCTCTACTGCTTTTGCCTTCCTCAGGGGGTCCAGAAGTCTCACGCTGTCTCCCTGTGTCCCCAAAGGGATGTTTCTGGGCAGATCTCGTCAGCCAGAGATGCCTGAAGTCTTCTCTCCCCAGTCTCACCGAGCCCAGTTGCAAGGAATCTGTTACTCGGCCACCATCTTGGCTCCTCCCCACAGTGTTATAATCTCTTGACTGTCCATTTCTGTGAAAAACACAAACTGTCCCTTCACAAAATACACTAGTGCTGTCTTTCTGTGTGGTGGAGGGGAGAAGCTGCTAGACTTCAAAGCCTTGAGACAGCATAAAAGGGGCACAGATTCACCTTTAACATTCTAGTTCTAAATGTGGAGCAATTCCTAGACTATGTTAGAACATTTAAACAAAGCCTTACTGATAGCACAAGAAAAAATCAAAGTAAAAAAATGACTGTCACAAACTAGATCAGCTAGTTTACACACCATACCCATTCTCAACTGGAGATTCTCTGCAGGGATTCCTCCTTGATAGGTCAAGTTCTGCTTCCCTGTTAGAGGGCTTATCACTAACCTCTACCACTCAAGGCACTTGGGGCTGTGTGGAGTTCAAAGTAAGGCAGACTCAAGTGAGATGAAGGTTCCTTCTTTTAAATTACCTGGAGCCTGCCTTTCAGGTTATCTCCTTCCTTCTCAAGGATCTGCTCTTCCACTGAGGATTAGCAACAGGAAGCCCCACTTCCTTTGAGTAGACTTCACCCCTACATGCACAGAGACCTACAACCACTTTAAGATTGCCTCTAAGAGAGAGCTCTGTGGAAGGATATGCACTAAATCCAGCATCTTTTCAAGAGAGTGACTCGTTAGCACCACAAGCATCACTTTCCAATACAGTAATAAACTTAACCAAGAGAACACAGTCAGGAAGGGGTACAGCATGAATCAGAACTCGGTAGGTACTGAATCTCTGGCTGATAAACAGCACGTTCATGCTAACATAATAGGTAGGGTATCACTTCTGGACTGGTTGGTGCCTGTGCCATGCTGATTGTGAAATGGCTTCAGTGTCACTCCCATTCATTCATTTATTTCATGATTCCTGAAGTATCCTAAATAACTCAGGATTTTCTTGGTGGCCACTGGGATAACCCACAGGGTGAGCAATTTCAGGGTAGGAGGGCTGGATAGTCTAGTTTGTTTTGGAGGCTACATGGCCTTAGTACAGTTTTTTATAGCTTCAACCAGACTACCTCTGAAGCAAATCTGTGATCAACCACCCTCTAGAAACAAGGAATGTGAAGCTGAGGTGTGTGTATTGTTATGTTAAAATTAAAAATGCTTCAGTATTGTATAATTCATCCATGTGCCAAAAATAACCAACTTGTACTTCTAAATCCATTGAAGTAAATAAAAGTAATTAAAATTCCTAAAAGTACTTTTAAAAATAAAGTGTTAATTTTTAAAAATCACTAAAATTGAAATGACTTTGAAACTGAAATATTTGACTATAAGTAGACTATAAATATTTGACTATAAGTAGGAATTAAATTCTTATTTGAATAATTTTACAAAGAATTCAACAAGCCCCCAAATCCTTTTCAATGCTCTTCTTAGCCAAAAAAAAATGTGATTCATAGTTTTTTTTTTTCTATAATGGAATGTGTAAGGATCCACTTTATACCTACTAATCAATTTTTAATATTCAGGCTCCTTTTACATGCATTTAATTTTTTTTTCAGTTAGCAAAGGGGAAATATAATATGGCTTAGTGACTAAAGGCATGGACGTTAGTGTCAGGCTGCCAGGGGATTAAATCCCAGTTTTCCCACTTGTAGCTGATGTGGAGCAAGTTACTGAAATTTTCTGTGCTTAAATTTTGCTCCTTATAAAGGGTATAATTATAGTACCTAATTAATAGAGTTTTGTTGAATAAATACTATAAAATATTAGAATCCTAAATATTCATTATTAGCTATTGTTATAATTATATCATAAATTCTAAAGACCGATGGCAAAATGTCTGATGATGTGAAAGGGCTAATGATATGTGAAAGGATCAGGGCAGGAATCTTCATGTTTGTTAGCATGAACTAGTGAAATTTTTACTTCATAAGAGGCTAAATCCAGGAGATTAAAATGCTGGATCCATTCTTGTTTTAATAAGTGAATAAAGCAGGTTATAAAAATGAGCTTACGGATACAATATTATATACTGTATATGATCTTGACCATTAAAACTAAATATAGAACAAAGACAAGAGAAAAGACAGCAAGCAAATATGCCAAGATATCAAAGTGTTGACCTCAGAAGATGGGATTGTAGGTGAGTCTGTGATTTTATGTATATAAAAAAATTTTCTCTGTACTTTCCAAATGTTCTGTGTTGAGCAAATGTTCTGTTTTGATAATGGGAGAGAAATAATAGAAAGCCAAAATAGTTCCAATAATAACTGAGATTTGTTCTACCCCACTAGAGTTGAATAATGAAGTCCAAAGAGGAATAGTTGAGAAAGAAAAATTTTAAATCTAAATTATCATTTTAGAAGGGTTTTGTACCTGAATTAAAGCAAGACCTGCCAGAGCATACTTCACTTTACAAATTGGGCATATCACATAAAATTAAATAAATGTCAATCAAATAGCACTGAAGTTACACAAAGGCGCAGGGCCTGAAGGAAGAAATAAATGGGGCGCTGTGCTCAACAAAAAACGGGGGCCCTGTCTTCCAGGCTGAGTGAAACGCTAAGAAGTTTTATCCACTAGAGGGCGATACCTGTTCAGGGTTTCGTTGAAAGGGACTGGGAAGGAACTATAAAGAAGCAAAGCACGATGGAAATAAAATAACTTTTCACACCTAAGACTGAGAAGACACGTACAAGACGTGGCCGAAATGACCAACACCAACACACCCACACACACGCAAGTCAGACGCAACAGCTTTTAGCAGAATATAAAGAGGAGGGTGTAATAGTTTAGAGTCATTGGAAAAATCGTTCAGTAAGTGTTATTTACACAAGTAGAAGTTTTCCACGGCTGGTCACATCACGTACTTTTAAACCCAGCACACCATACTAGACAAGCACTTGGTTCTATAAGGAAATTCTGCAAAGCAACAGATATTCCTTCGGGCACTGTGATTCCCACTCAGGTTGCCCGTAAGCAAACGGAAGTCTGCAAAAAATGCTTTGGAGGAAGAATTGGTTTTTTTCTTAAAGGAAAAGAGATCTTCATTTGCATCTTTGTATGTAAATATTTTTGGTGGTGTGTGTTTTCTGAAGTTCAAGACCAGGGTTTTCTCTGGTGGGTGATGGGTGTTTTCTTGCATTTACTCTCATTCCTGAACTCGGGTTTTGGAATTGCAGACGTTTCTGGATTTTATGTGGACCTTTCAGAATTCCCTTTCAGAACTCACATACTCCGGCATGTGTTCTGTGGCCCCCCTGCAGAGACGCAGTGCTGGCACTAAAGATCGCTGAGCGAGGTTTTGAAGTCTTTTCTGTCCTGGAACAGGAGGCGATACTGTTGTCTGGTACTGGCCTCCACTGGGAGCGAGCGCCTCATGCCCACCACGGCGCCTACATGCCCTTTGCCATAGGGCTGTTTGTGGGCTCCTCTCAACTCTGGCCTCAGTTCCCAGTCAGCAGAAGCAGCGGTCAACGTCCAGGCCCCACTTCACAGTGTTTGCAGGAAGCCGAGACAGACAGACAGACAGGTTGGTTCGCACTTTGTCTCAATTATCTTTTTCCGAGACTGGATTGCTCCAAGCATGGGGACAGTCTTCTTTCTTCTGAGTACGTCTGTGTGGCAGCCAGCTGACATTATAACATGCACTGAACCCCCACTGTCTTCTCCCTTGAGCCCAAACAGGCCCCATTCTTTCTGAGAAGTCGAGTTATTAAAAAGAGGTCATCTAAACAATTCAAGCAAACACATTTTGGGGAGATTTTTGACCTGAAATACACATATAATTCCGTCGCTCCTCCTTTTGTGAGTGTAGAAATTGACTTTCTGCAGCTACACTTGAGTATGGGACATTGACATTAACATATTTGGGGAAGAACTGGTTTCATCCCTTCCGGAACACAGAGGTCCCATTTGCATCCCTCCTGCCAGTTGCCTTGAATTTAGTGGCTGTTCTCTTAAACAGAAATATCAAAATGCACTTGGCGTTTAAGTCAAGGGTTGGCCTGAGGGTAGGAGGCCAAGTGGATGGCGGAGGTTACTTGTGACAGGTTCGGAGCAGCAGTATCAGCAGGCTAACAATCGCCACCAGAAAGCAGACGCAGCTGGAGGTTGTTTCCAGGCTCAAAGTCCAGGGGCGGTAGCCTTCTTCACCCCTACCCTTTTAGTCCTTTTTGCAACTCTGAATTTGCCAAACCGCTTTCATTTATTTTTCAATTAAAATGCAAATCATTTGCGTTCACATGCCCCCACCCCCATATCTATCTAAACTGTGTAGAGGTGCGCGGGGATCCTGTGACCACGTGTTACACGCTCCACTCTTGGGGGAGTGCTTGAAAAAGTCAACTTTATTAGGAGGTGCACAGGAAGGCTTGCTGGTGTGGGGCTCGCCGAGGCAGAGCAAGTCTCAAGGGCATTTGAATGATGTCACGAGGGAGACTGGCCCGACCAAAAACAGGCTCCCGCGTCCCCATCAGCGTGTCCGGGACTGGCCCGAAAAATGGTTTTAACCCCTCAGAGCCCAGGGCAGAGCCATCTCTCCCCGCGAGTGACTGGGTAACCCCATTCCCAAGGACCGTCCTTGTCCTTTCCGCTCCCAGCCGGAGACCGACTGAGCAGATCCAGGCCAGCCAGCACCTGGCAGCAGGCTCCGGCCTCCCCACGCCGTGAGCCTGCGTCTGGAATACTCGCGCGCCAAGCGAAATTCAGGCACCGAGGGTCACTCCCAAGGGACCAAGGTACATAGATCTAGAATTTCTATTGTCATAATTTAATTTAAAACAATGCTAGTTTAATTTGGGAATATGCATGACACAAAAAGCGAAGGACAGAGTCTTCTTTATACTCACGTTAGCAACTATTTACCGAAGGCAGTTAACGTGAGTTGTGTTGAAAATCTCTTTCTCTGTCTCTTTCCTCTCTCGCTCTAGTTCTGTCTCTCATTTTTGTGTCTCTCTGTTTAACACTCCTGCTCCAATATCAGATACTAAATTTACAGTAGGAAAATGTTCAACTCTTCCGAGGTCATGATATTTACACGAGATAGAAGGGGGATTGAGTTTTGAAGCGGGTCTTTGATGGATAACGAACCCCCTTTCCTCTCAATTCCTACCTAGTCCTTGAGAAGGCAGCGTCCTGGAGGCTGGAGGTGGGACGCTGGAGGGCCAGGCCAGGTCTAGAAGAGAAGGTGTGTGCCACTGCGAAGGAGTGTCCAGGCGAGAAAAAGTTTCCTTCGTAAGCAAGAGGCCCAGGGGTCCCAGTTTCAGTGCCAGGGCCAGACTACACCCACCACCGTCCTCCCGAAACCTTTTGGTTGAGACGCCCGCACTGGGTCCTCACAGGGAAAAGCAGACGGTCTCCCATTAGTTCTCTTGGGAGACCAGAGAGTCTTGGCCTTGCTCTTTATCATAATTCAGGTTGACTGAAGGACTTTACCTTCTCCCGGGCCAGGTTCTAAAGTCTACGCGGTGATGGGCTTAACCCAGGCTTAAAGCTAATGAAGAAGGTGAAGAAGGAAAAGGAGGACCAAGAAACATTACTCTTGTCTCAGAAGAGAAAAAAATGCCAAAAGATAAGCACCCCTCCCCCTCAGTCTCAAACTCAGGCTCAAGCTGACACCCTTAAACACTATTCCAGCCGCTCTGGAAACGAAGGGTGTCCCTCCCGTCTTTGCTCCTTGGACCCAAATAAGTACTTTAAGCATTCGTAGAAAAACTCCATCCTTCAGTGGTACCGCTCAAATTTCATTTTTGAGCCATTTATTGCTGCGGTTTTTCTTTGTTTTCTGCGCATTAAATCTGGACTTAATGATCTCATCTAAATTGCTGTAGTGACCAAATTGTAATATCTCCCGAGGAGAATACTGAATTCTCAATATTGTTCGAGGGTTTTCCTCCTGGAGAGCGCCGTTTGACCCTGCCGGGAACTTAAAGACAAGCCAAAGATGGAAAAGAGAGAGAAAGAGAATGAATAAAGGAACTCACTGTTTAGTTTCTAACCCTGGACATCCCACCACCACAGCCCAGAAGCCCGGGACACGTCCACCTTCAGCAACAAGCCTGAAGTTGAGAGCAGGGACCAGGGTTTTGAAGAGGGTTTTGAAAAGCTTATTACCCCAGTGGGTGGGTACCCAGATACTTTTTTATCTGAAGTTTCAGCCTGAATTTTTGTGGTTCTTCCCCCAAGGAAGCCCAAAACAAATAACAGCAATAACCACAGGAGAGAAAAATATTTTTAAAAATTCACTGGTCTAAGCAATCAGATGACAGGCATATATTTCCATTAAGCTGATTCCATTCCCAGCCATATACGATAACAATCGCGGGGATGGGTGGGACCCAGGCATAAACAGAAAAGTGAAGGCGCCCGCCACAACGCTAGTCCCAGTTACTCGGGAGGCTGAGACAAGAGAACCGCCTAAGCCCAGGAGTTGGAGGTTGCTGTGAGCTGTGAAGCCATGGCACTCTACCGAGGACGACACAGTGAGACTCTGTGTCTAAAAACAAAAAACAAAACAAAACAAAAAAAAGAGAGAGAGAAAAGTGAAGGAGAAAGAACAGAGAAGAAAAGTGGGAGGTAGAAAGATGGACGAGATGACAATCCCTCGGCCTACAAGGGGATTAAGAACATCTATAGGCTTAAGGAACAACAAATTAATTTACACAATTCTGGTAGAGCCCAGACGGCTTTTAATTAATCCCTTCAAAAGAAGGAGCCAGGCCAGGGCTGCGCCTGCTGCCTGCTCCATTAGCTCTGTTTTACAAGGGACCAGACTCCGCTCGGTGAGGCGCCGAGAGCTGGTGGGGGAAGGGGGCAGGATGACGCGAAAGGGCGAGGGGAAAAGCTAAGGAAGAATATGAACTGCTTTTCCATAAAAGGGCTGGGTTGTCATTATTCTTCTCTTTAAAAAGTAATACCCTCTTCGTCTCTGCTCCCCCTCCCGTTTCCCATTTTATTTAACACAATTAATTGTGGCTGCCACAGGGTCCACAGAGAACTGCACCACTCGCCAGGTCCCGCCCCCTCCGGGTCCCGCCCACAGGAGAAAGGAGGTGTGAGGCGGCGGGGACGAGGCGGGCGTGGCCTTACAGCTAGTCCTCCTAAGCCAATCATAAGGCGCAGAGCTCCGAGTGGGCGTGCCTCAGAGGCGACGCAAGGCTCGAGACTGCGCGCTATTGGAGACGGTGGTTACGCCCACGAACTGGGCTCCACCTCCCTTAGCCCCACCCCTCCCGGCCGCCGCGGAGTGACGTGCCTCAAAGTTCTCATTTTTGCACCCCACTTCCCCCTCCCTTTCGTCCCCCAGCTAAAGAGGAGTAGGCAGTGATGCAAATGTTTTATTACCTTTGAGAGCTTCATCCGAACTGTCAGGCCTGCAGGGAAAGAGGAGAAAAAGTGGAAGAGCCACGGAGAGGGTCAGTTTGGCCAGAGCACAGGACTTGGAAGAGCGAGGCTTGTAAAGCCACGAAGAAAATGGAAGAGAGGAGAGTCAAAGGCGGAGAGTGAGAGGCAGAGAGGGCGCTTGGGGGGTGGGGCAGGGGTCTCCAGGCCCATTTCCAGAAGAGGACAGAGGAGTGGAGCCGACACCAAACCGTCAGACTTTTCACTCTTTTAAGTCTTTGTTTTTCTATTTTGCCCTCTCATCCTTTTTCTTTTCGATATTGCAACTCTAGTGCTCCGTGGCCCAAAGGGGAAGGCAGGTCGTGGGGCCGAATCTGGGAGGCGCGGGGACCGGCTGCACTGTCCTTCCCCGGCGCAGAGGCAGAGCCTCCGGCCGGCTGGATGCGCTCTCCATCCGCGCGCCGCGAGCACCGAGTGCGAGTCAGCCTTGCGGCGGGAAGAGCAGCGCCACGGGCGGAACCCGGGTCCTTTGAACCTCCCCAAAGAAAGCGAGCCAGCCCCCACCCTCCAACATCAAAGTGGAGATTCGGTGACGCTTAACTTCGTTACAAACTCTCAGGGGCCAGCTTGGGTTTTGTTTTGCTTATTTCCCCGGGGGAGGAGGGAAGAAGATGAGAAGTAGCGCACTTTGAGCAGCGAGGAAAAGTAAGGAAGAAAAAAGAACCGGGGATTAAATCCAGGACTTTCGGAGCGAAAGAAGAGCCAAATCCGCCCGGACGCCCGCTCTTCTCTGAGAGCCGCCGCCTCCTGCGCAGCGGGTTTGGACATTCCTGCTGCGCAGCTCTGAGAACAACTCTTGGCGGCGGCGATCTCCGACCACTTGGCAGGCCGCCTCCGAGTGCGCTGAGCTACTCTCGCTCGTGCCCTCGGCGCTTCCTGAGCCCCGCCGGGGGCACCAGCTCGCGCCCCAGCTGTGCCGCTGCAGGCTCGGGCCTGGCCGTGGGATGTTAGCGGTGGGGGCGATGGAGGGCACCCGGCAGAGCGCGTTCCTGCTCAGCAGCCCGCCCCTGGCCGCCCTGCACAGCATGGCCGAGATGAAGACCCCGCTGTACCCCGCCGCGTACCCCCCTCTTCCCGCCGGCCCCCCCTCCTCCTCGTCCTCGTCGTCGTCCTCGTCGTCGCCTTCCCCGCCTTTGGGTGCCCACAACCCAGGCGGCCTGAAGCCCCCAGCCGCGGGGGGGCTCTCGTCCCTAGGCAGCCCCCCGCAGCAGCTCTCCGTCGCCACCCCACACGGCATAAACGACATCCTAAGCCGGCCCTCCATGCCGGTGGCCTCAGGGGCCGCCCTGCCCTCCGCCTCGCCCTCTGGTTCCTCCTCCTCCTCTTCCTCTTCTGCCTCTGCCTCCTCCGCCTCTGCTGCCGCCGCCGCTGCTGCCGCGGCCGCGGCCGCCGCCTCCTCTCCGGCGGGGCTGTTGGCCGGCCTGCCCCGCTTCAGCAGCCTGAGCCCGCCGCCGCCGCCGCCTGGGCTTTACTTCAGTCCCAGCGCCGCGGCCGTGGCGGCCGTGGGACGATACCCCAAGCCGCTGGCGGAGCTGCCCGGCCGGACGCCCATCTTCTGGCCCGGAGTGATGCAGAGCCCGCCCTGGAGGGACGCACGCCTGGCTTGTACCCCTCGTGAGTATGATGGCCCGCGACCCCGGCGCCTGCCGGTTGCGCGCTCTCAGGTCACGGTCCCTGGCGTGCCTGCCGATCGGTGCACTCTCTTGCCATCCCTATTAGCTTGGCAGCGCGGGAATTGCACGATTTAGGTTGGGCCAGGGCGTCCATCGAGGGATTCTTGCTTTCCTGAGCTCGAGTGGTTGCATCCTGGCGCCTACCTCTACCTAAGTCTAGGGCATGCCTCAGCTGAGCCAGAGGTGTGCGTGTGTGCGAGTGGAACACAACTGCAGTGGGGTCCAATGTCTTGTCGGAGGCCGGGGCTGCTCCGGAAACGTCCTGGGCAGGACGGCCAAGACCTCAGGCCGGACCTGAGTTAGAGAAGTGGGCAGGGGACGAAAGGCCACTGCACCCCAGCTTTCCAGGCGGCTGCCTGCCCTCCAGGACCCTACTCTGCCAGCCTGACCCTCTGCCTACCTTAGAACTGGGGAGCATCGGCGGCGGCTGCCCCTTCACCGCCCGGAGCGAAGTGCGTGTAATTGCAAGCAGGTCTCCGCCCGAGGCGGCCCCACCTAACCTCTTCGCCCTTGAAGCCCAGTGAAGACAGGAGGGCTGCCCCGAAGGAGGACCAGCGCTCAGGCGCTTCGGGCCGCTCCCCACCCTTTTTGAGCCCGCGCTTTCCCTCCGGCCTTGACCCCAGGCGCCGCGTCATAACTGGGTCATTTAGGGGAACTCAACATTCTAACACAAGAAAGAGCTGGGGGGGTGGTGGCAGTGGTGGGTGGGAAGCGAGGTGAAGGGCCACGTACCGGGAAAATGCAAGTTTCCCCAAAGACCTTTCCCCAGGCAAACTGAGTTGCTGCAAGATCTCCTAGTCTGGGCAGCGGACCTCCGCGCCGCGGAGGCTCCCAGCCCTCCAGGTGGAGATCAGCACCCAGCCCTCCAGGTGGAGATCAAGCACCCAGCCCGGGGTCCTTTTCTCGCTTAATTCTTTGCTTTTGATCGAGTCCCCAAAGTTTTCCCAAGTCTTTGGACCGCCTTTCGTGTAGCTGAACCACAGTAACCGCAGGAAGTTGCGGAGAACCGAGAGGAGGCTCCTTTGGGCAGCCCCGGACGCAGGGCGGCGGGACTGGTAGGGGTGTCAGGGCTACGCTATTGTATGGGTTCTAGAGGCCGTGTTGGGCCCAACAAAGGGGCACCCTCCTCCCACTCCCCGCCGCTGCGGAGATGGACTTTGGGGCGATTTAGGTCTCTCGTGTGCAAAAACAAGGAGCCCTTTGTTGGCCGGACACCAGGTTAGAGAAGCGTTGGAGGGGGTCGGGATGGGTGAGGAGGAGAAAAAAACCTAGTTATCCTTCAGCTACCACTCTGGGACCCAGGGAAAGCCGACTGGATTAGGAGGAAAGAGTGGCCTTTTCCCGGTACCCCTTAATTTAATGAGGCTTGGAGATTTGGCTCTAGTAAACTTTAGCAATAGGCTCCCTAACTGTTCCACGTCAGTGTCGAGCAGAAGGTATTTTACTCCTGCTACAAACATATCTGGCTTAAAACACACACACACGCGCGCGCGCGAGCGTAGAAAGGCTGAAGGAGACGCGCATTGGAGCTGGAAGCGCCACTACACTTCTGGTGTCTGCTTTCTTTTCCTGCAAAACATTGTTTTTCGAGTTCTGTTTTTTTCTTTCCCCCCAGTGTAGCTGCTTGTAGTAACCGGTTGTTTTCACCCTTCCCCCTTTTTATTGGTTCTCTCAGATCAAGGATCCATTTTGTTGGACAAAGACGGGAAGAGAAAACACACGAGACCCACATTCTCAGGCCAGCAGATCTTCGCCCTGGAGAAGACTTTCGAACAAACTAAATACTTGGCGGGGCCTGAGCGGGCTCGCTTGGCCTATTCATTGGGGATGACAGAGAGTCAGGTCAAGGTGAGTGGAACTTTCAAACCTCAAGGGATAAGCCTTCCGTCTGGCGCGCACGCGCGCGCCCACACACAGCCCTCCAAGGAGCTTGGGGAGAAGTTGAGAGCAGTGAAGGGGCTGGGGGGGGGTCGGTCACAAAGGCGGTGTGGGGTCTTGCAGGCAGGCAAACTGTTGATGAACAAAAGGAATCAAGCCCCGGCCTTGGAAATTAGGTTAATCTAGATAGCAGCATGTGCTAGGGGAACTCATTATTAGAGAATAAAAGCATTAACTAAAACATCAGCCCAAAGAACAGATCAGGCCAGTTAGATAGCTTCTATGTATTCTATTTGTAGAGATAGTCAAGCTGTTGTTTATCAATTCAGGCTCCACTAGTTATATAATTTACTAATGTAGATCAGCCTTATAAGACTACTGCATTAATTTGCAAGTATTTTTTAAATCCACAGGAGCTATCCACTTACCACAGATGAACCTGCTTTTAGTTTGGCTGAAGGCAATCACTTCGGAATAGTAATTTTCCAAATGAATTGACAAGTTTATTACGGTATTATAGGACTGAATTTTGTTTAAAATAAATTTATCAACAGATATAAGATATTGTACTGGTCATGACAATTTATAATTAAAATGTCACTTTACTTATAAATGAGTTGTACAGTATATTTCCAGGGATTCAAATTTTAGAAATCGCTCCCAGAAAAATAAAGAGATAGCATCAGCTGGGTAAATTCCGATGGTTTCCTATATTTCCAGTATTCTTTTTTTATCCCTTTTTCCCAGTTTATTACATTTGTTTCTTTGGGGCACAAATCTTTTTTCATTAGTTATATTGTCGCTTTTTAAATTAAGTAGGAATAGCACTAAGCAGTAACCATGTCTGCTGGTTAGAGTGTATTTCCCCCTAGACAAGCATCCCAAAATACATTTCAGGAGTTATTTTGTATGTGGCCATTAGAATACCATCACTGTTAAAATTATTTTTGCAATGGGTTGGTATAGAGCAATGTAATGGTAATCTGGAGGTCTTCATTTGTCACTGTAAATATGTCTGCATGGCTAGATGTGAATTATTATAGCTGTATAAAGGAAATCAAAATCACTTTCTTAACAATTTGGATTCTGTAGACAAAATACATAATGGATGAGAAGCATAAAGAGAAGATAATTCAATATCTTTGGGAAATTGGTTGCTTGTTGCTAATGCTTTAGGTTAAAATATGCATATGTATCAAACAGTGTCAAGCAACATGAATTGGTGTAAAAATATTTGTATATAAGGTGAATGTCTGCGGCAAGAACAGTGTTTAAGATAACAGTCATACTAATATTGGAAAATAATGTAATTGGCAAAATTTCACTTTAAAAAAATAATCATTCTAGCGTTCACTTTACTTTGGTTTTATGAAAAACATTAAAAGAAGAAAGAGAGAGACAGGGAGCACAAGCTCACTAACACTGATGATTTTGACTGAGCTATTAAATATTTTCATTCATGAATGTCAGTTATTATGGTTGAGTTGGTATTTTAGCAGATTAAAAAAAAAAACTCTACATCTTACCTTGTAACTGTAAGTGGGAGGAGATGGTTCACCTGCCATGTTTCCAATGTGAGATAAGTGAAAACAAATATCTAAAAGTGAAAAGGAGAACGGATGTAATTGGGGTGAATACTGTCTTTGCCTTTTCCCACAAATCACTCTAAAAAGCAAATACAATTCAGGTTGTTTAAATTTTCTTAATCTAAGAAAGTGCATAAGGACTAAAATCACACTCACCTCACGGTAACTTTATGAAGGGGGGAAAAAGTATTCCACTTTCACCTAGAAAGTAGGAAAGCGAACGCCCTTTTTTTTTTTTTTTTTAAGGGAAACTCATTTGAAGTTTCCAAGTTTTGTTTTTACTCTTCTGAGAAATCCTTCAATCCTTCACTGACAACCTCAATACTCTTGTGTTACTTACTATTGCTATGGCAACGGCAGTCAGTTTGCTGGTCCCCATTACCGGAGGACCCTGGGGCGGTGGAGAGTGACTTTGACGGCCAAGACAAGGGAGGTCTCGGAGGGAGGGTGGCAGCCCGTCAGGGGCCCGCCGGAGGTACCGCGAGACGTGCAAGCGGTGTCACTGGCTAGGTTTGCTCCCGTTAATTTCTTTCACCCTTGCCTCCCTTCTTGTTCCTTTCCCCGCCCGGGCCCTCAAGGTTTGGTTCCAGAACCGCCGGACCAAGTGGAGGAAGAAGCACGCGGCCGAGATGGCCACAGCCAAGAAGAAGCAGGACTCGGAGACCGAGAGGCTCAAGGGGGCCTCGGAGAACGAGGAGGAGGACGACGACTATAACAAGCCTTTGGACCCCAACTCGGACGACGAGAAAATCACGCAGCTGCTGAAGAAGCACAAGTCCGGCGGCGGCGGCGGCGGCCTGCTGCTGCACGCGACCGAGACCGAGGGCTCGTCCTGAGCGTCCGCCGCGGCCGCACCTTCCCGGCTCCCGCCCGGTCTCCGGGCCGCTGGGGGCGCGGGGGCTGCGGAGGCGGCGCCCTCACGCCCGCCAGCCCCCTGGGGCTCGGAGGACCCGGCCCCGCCTGCCGGCACCCCGGGCACCCTTTGCTATTTTCTGAGATGTACATATCTATTTTTTTAACCTTGAAGTTGAGGGGAGGAAGTGGGGGAGGGGAACTGGGGGGTTGATAAGGCAAAAGAGGACCGGAAAGGCACTGCAGAAATAACGCAACCGAAACCGCAGCCGGGCCACCGTCCCGGCTCCGCTCGGGGGTCCCCAGACCGGTCCCCATCGGCGGGCAGCGGCTTCCCGCCGGGGTCCTCCCCTCCCCCCGCCCCGCTTTTGCAGGAGGCCGGGAAGGGGGCGCCGAGAGGTGCTTTAGAAGGGTCAGCCCCACGGCGCGGGGGACCTCGGAGCCACGCGGGCGGGCTAGCGCCGCCGATGGGAAGAGGGCGTTCCTCCCCGCGCACAGTGCTGTGCCGACTAAAGCAACCTGTTGAAGGCTCTTTGTAAATAAATCGTGAGTTACACTGACTAGAAGTTACTTTATTGTGAATATTTAAAATGTAAAATGCCTTTTTTGAATTTCGTATGAAAAGATGGACCTTCTTCCTTCTACCCCTCTCCTTTTAAGAGCTATTCAAACCACACCGTCCTCTGTTACTTAGAACTTAATTTGAGAAGCATAGAATAGAATGTTATCACCGTCCCCTCCACACCCCTTCCCCGTTTGGATTTGTTGACTCTTACTTTCCCCCTTCACCCCTCCTTTCCCTGCCCTAAACAGCCTGGGTCTGCGCTGGGCTCCCGCCCCGGGGACTTGAAGCAGAGGACTTGGGAACCAGGGAGAGCCTCACACCTGCCCCTCCGTTCCTCCCTGAAATTGCACAGTGGTTTGTTGCTATTTATTAGTGATTTAAAGAAAGTATTGGGGAGGGAGGGGCCACAATAGCTTGTATTTAATTTAACTCCTTTCTGATAAAAATGCGTGTTAAAGTAGATGGTGGGAATTGTTACAACTGCTCTGGGTCATAAAACATAAAAATCCGTTTAGTTGCTGTAATTGAATTTGAAGTGTTTTGTATCATAAGAATACTATAGAATATGTAAATTGTTTTCTTTTTTAAGCTAATAATGGTGATATATTAGCATCTTTAACCTTTATTAATTTATATAAGGAATTCGGTTTGTAAAGAGACGAAACCCCCCTTTGCAAGACCAGTTAAATGTAATGCACTTTCTGTTTCAAAGGATAAATCAAATTAAAAAACAGTTTGAAGACGTCTGTTGCTTCGGATGAAAGGGTACAGATCATCTGATCTCATCAGAGATCTCAAACAATAAAAGTCAAGATCACACACCCCAAATTGTTATATCGGTTTCTTGGGTGAAATAGCTGTTACTTAATTTTTTTGGAGGGGAGGAGAGTAGGATTCCGTTTCTTATTCTGGGTTGAGAAGATTAAAGAAATTCAGCCCCACTCAGAGCGCTTCTTGGAGAGACTTGCTAGGGAGCTGCTTCTGATGTCTGTGATGTCTAATTTCTTCCTCAACGCTTTTTCCTTTTCCGAGGAAGTCCCAGGGGGGTAGGGGTGGGGGGTGGAGAAAGACTTCATTTCCATATTCCAAGGTAGCTCCTCCGTCTGCCCTTAGTTCCATTAGGTTAGAGAAGGCGGCAGAGCTCACTGGCGCAGCAGCCCAGCTGTTTGAAGCTAAAGTTTTCTCTGTAACCGGTAAGACTGCAAACATTGGTGGAAAGACAGGAACCCTAATTTTGCTAAACATTACTGTAAAGGATGCATTTGAAGAAAGCTTCCTTTAACTGATGTGGAAATCTTTAGGGTAAGAAAGCAATGTCTTTGTTTCTCCAGTTGAATTTGTAAAAAAAAAAAAAAAGAGAGAGAGAAAAGAAAGAAAAATTCGGAAACCCCGGGGAGAGGACTGTGCCACTTACTGTCTTGGGGGATCTTTTTGTTTTCAGACACCCAGTTACAAGCTCAGTGAAATATCATTATCTCCTGAGCGCTTCAGGTTAATGAGCTTGTGCTCAAAGAGAGAAAAATCAATAAAATTCTGTAGATTCTTCTAGCTAATGTTAGGTAAAGAAAGCGTGGGTCTGCTTTGTTCCCTTGAAAATAAAAACTGAAATTTTCACAAATTCAACACAATGAGATTGCCTAAAGGAAATTATTGTAGAATATCTTCCTGATGGCATGGTTTAACAGAAAGAAAGGATGAAAATCTGCCCTTTCTTTTCTGTAGTTTGTGAAGTTCTTGGCAAGTTTCAAACTCTTCTGAATTTCTGTCTTAGCAAGACTCAGGTGTATGTCCTATAGAGAGGCAGCTATTTCAAAGGAGGCTTTGCTGTGCTGAGGTGGTGTGATTTTGACGCTAGCTGTATACAATAGGAACTAACTTTCTCTCTCTCTCCCTCCCTCCCTCTCTCTCCCCTTCCTCCCTCTTTCTTCTTCCCTCCTTCCCTCTCTTTTCTTCTCTTTTCTTTTCTTCCTTCCTCCCTCCCTCCCCCACTCTTTCTTTCTTTCTTTCTTTCTTTTTCTTTCTTTCTTTCTTTCTTTCTTTCTTTCTTTCTTTCTTTCTTTCTTTCTTTCTTTCTTTCTTTCTTTCTTTTTCTTTCTTTCTTTTTTAGACAGAGCCTCAAGCTGTCACCCTGGATAGAGTGCTATGACATCACAGTTCACAGCAACCTCCAAGTCCTGGGCTCAAGTGAGTCTCCTGACTCTGCCTCCCAAGTAGCTGGGACTACAGGTGCCCGCCACAATGCCCGGCCATTTTTTGGTTGCAGCCATCATTGTTGTTTGACGTGCCCAGGCTGGATTCAAACCCACCAGCTCAGGTGTACGTGGCTGGTGCCTTAGCCCATTGAGCCACAGGCATTGAGCCCAAAGTATTACACTTAAAAAAAAATTACAATTTAAATTTTAAAAGAATTACAATTTCCATACAGTAATGTTCAACCTTTTAGTGTTCTCTTGAATTTTTTTGTGAGACAGAGCCTCAAGCTGTCACCCTGGATAGAATACTGTGGCATCATAGCTCACAGCAACCTCCAATTCCTGGGCTCAAGCGACTCTCTTGCCTCTGCCTCCCAAGTAGCTGGGACTACAGGCGCCCGCCACAACGCCCAGCCATTTTTTTGGTTGCAGCTATCATTGTTGTTTGGTGGGCCCAGGCTGGATTCGAACCCGCCAGGTGTATGTGGCTGGCGCCTTAGCCGGTTGAACCACAGGCGCCGAGCCTGTTCTCTTGAATTTTGACAATAAAAACAGTTGGGTAACCACACCACAGCAACTGAAGGAAGGGATCCTCTTAGAACCCATGCCAGCCTATAGCCTTCCTTCACTCAGAGCCCTACCATGGCCTGTAGCTCTCAGAGAAAAGCCAAAGTCCCCTCCATGGCCCATGAGGCACTACAGAGGGGGCTCACTTTCTACCAGTGGTGCCCCAGTCATTCTGCTACTTCCCCAGTGGTCTCTTTGCCATCCCTCACATGTGCCAGGCATGCTCCTGCCTCAGGGCCTTTGCACAAGCTTTCTGGTTTTTTTGAGACAGAGTCTCACTAGGTTGCCCTTGGTAGAGTGCTGCGGACAGCTCACAAACTCTTGGGCTTAAGTGATTCTCTTGCTTCAGCCTCCCAAGTAGCTGGGACTACAGGCACCTGCCATAACACCCAGCTATTTTTGGTTGCAGTTGTCATTGTTGTTTAGCTGGCCCAGGCTGAGTTCGAACCTGCCAGCCTTGGTGTATGTGGCTGGTGCCATAACCACTGTGTTACGGGCACCGAGCCCTTTGCACGACTTTCCTCTTTGCCTGGATCACTATTCCTCTGTACATACCACCCTGGGGCCACACTGACTGGGAAGAGTACACTCCTGGGTTCATACTGGTGTATGGCCCCTCCCAGGGTTACATAGCCTGTGGTGTGGACCCTCCCAGTATTATGCAAGTGAGGGTGTAGACACTCATGATGTCACTAGATTTGGGACAAAGAAATCCTGGGGTCATATTGATTGTGACATAGACACTCCTGAGGTTACACATGAGGGTGGAGACTCTAGGGAAGTGTTTTTCAACCTTTACCTCACGGCACACTTGAACTTAATAGTTAAACTTCTGTGGCACACTTAAATTATGTTGATCCCAAAGAAGTAGAAAAAAAAAGAATATACTAGGCTCGGCGCCTGTAACTCAGTGGCTAGGGCGCCAGCCACATATACCAGAACTAAGCCCAAGAATTTGAGTTGCTGTGAGCTGTGATGCCACAGCACTCTACTGAAGGTGACATAGTGAGACTTTGTCTCAAAAAAATATATATGGGCTCGGTGCCTGTGGCTCAACCGGCTAAGGCGTCAGCCACGTACACCTGAGCTGGCGAGTTTGAATCCAGCCCAGGCCCGCCAAACAACAATGACGGCTGCAACCAAAAAATGACTGGGCGTTGTGGCAGGCGCCTGTAGTCCCAGCTACTTGGGAGGCAGAGGCAGGAGACTCACTTGAGACCAGGACTTGGAGGTTGCTGTGAGCTGTGATGCTATAGCACTCTACCCAGGGTGACAGCTTGAGGCTCTGCCTCAAAAAATAAAGAAGTATATATATGCTTACCGTGCTTTGGATTCCTTTCAAAAATAATTTAATTAATGATCTTTAGGCTGGGCATAGTGGCTCATGGCTGTAATCCTTGCACTCCGGGAGACCAAGGTACTCTGAATTGCTTGAGTTCAGGAGTTCGAGACCAGCTTGAGCAAGAGCAAGACGCCTGTCTCTGCTAAAAACAGAAAAACGAACCCCATCTCTACTAAAAATAGAAAAACTAGCAAGGTGTCATAGCAGGCACCTATGGTCCCATCTATTTGGGAGGCTGAGGCAAGAGGATTGCTTGAGAGACTGAGGTTGCTGTGAGATATGATGGTGCCATAGCACTCTACCCAGCGTGAAAGTGAGACTCTATCTTGAAAAAAAAAAAATCTTTAAAATTTTCAGGGCACACCTAAGATCCTCTTATGGCGCACCAGCATGCCGAGGCACACTGGTTGAAAATCACTGCTCTTGGGGGTTCACACAGATAGGGATGTGGCCATGTGGAGGGTGACATAGATTGGGGTGTGGACATGGCTGAGGTCACACAGGCCCAGCTACAGATATTCTCTGGGTGCACAGATTGGGGCATGAATGCTCCCTGAGTAACAAAGATTATGGAAGGGACATGTCCCAGAGACTCAGTGTAGACACTTTTAGACTCACACTGACTGGATTAAGAACATTCCTGGAGTGGCAGAGACTGCATTGTGGACACTGGGTCATACTTGCTTGTGTATAGACACTGCTCTGGATATCCCAATAGGTGTGGGTACTCTTCTGAATTGACTCCCCTGTGGTCACAGACACCGGGGTATGGAGACTCCTTTGGTCACACAGATGGGGATGTGTCCTTCCCTGGATCACACAAACTGGACTCTAGACCCACCAGCAGTCACCAGCACTGGAGTTTCACACTCTTGTGGTAAAATTGACAGAGGAGTAGATAGCCTCCTGGTCACAGATCGGGAAGTACACCCTCCGGAGGCCATCAACACTGGGGTGTAGACACACCTATGGCCAGAGACCATGGGTTTGCATGACACCGGGGTCACATACACTGGGAATTGGACATTGTTTTGTTCTTTCTTTCTTTCTTTTTTTTTTTAGACAGAGTCTCACTCAAGTCACCCTGGGGTTGAGTGCCTTGGCGTCATAGCTGATAGCAAGCTCAAATTCCTGCATTCAAGCGATCTTCCTGCCTCAGACTCCTGATAGCTGGGACTACAGGTGCCTGCCATGATGCCAGGATTGTTTTTTTTTTTTTTTTTTTTTGAGACAGAGCCTCAAACTGTCACCCCTGGATAGAGTGCTGTGGCATTACAGCTCACAGCAACCTCCAACTCCTGGGCTCAAGCGAGTCTCTTGCCTCCGCCTCCCAAGTAGCTGGGACTACAGGTGCCCACTACAACGCCCGGCTATTTTTTGGTTGCAGCCATCATTGTTGTTTGGGGGGGCCCGAGCTGGATTCGAACCCTCCAGCTCAGGTGTATGTGGCTGGCGCCTCAGCCCGTTGAGCCACAGGCACTGAGCCCAGGACAGTTTTTTTATTTTTAGTAGAGATGGGGTCTCACTCTTGCTCAGTCTAGTCTCAAACTCCTGAGCTCAAGCAATCCACCCACCTTGGCCTCCCAGAGTGCTAGGATTACAGGCATGAGCCACCATGCCCAACCTGGACATTACTTCTGTTGCAGACAGTTTGGAGTGGACCGTCCTGGGGGCACAGAGATTGGGGAGTGGATGCTCCTGAGGTTGCTGGACTGGGGAAAACCACTCTCAGAACATCACATTGAGCTGTGGACACCTGTGGGGTCACTGGGACTGGGATTTGGACACCTGTTTGGCCACAATTTGAGGTGTGCACAATCATGGAACTACTAAGACTGGGCTGTGTAAACTCCTGTGGTCTCCCAGACTAAGCCATTGTCACTGCTGGACTCACAAAGCCTGGGGTCTCACAGACTCTTGTGAACACTGTTGAATTTGCACTATAATGGGTGTATATGGATCCACGGGCACACATCCTTTTGTGTGGACAATTCTGCCAGATTTTCTGGGGGTCACACAGACTGGAGTGTGGACATTCCTATGGTTAAGTTATACCGACTTAGGTGAGAAGACCCCTGAATTACATCACCGTGGTGTAGGTACTCCTTGACCCACATAGAGTGGGGTTTGAACATTCCTGGAGTCACACAGACTAGGGTGTGGTTATTCTTCTGGTTGGCGACTGGAGTATAGACACACCTATAAATACACTCCAAAGTTTAAACACCACTTCTGACTGGGGATTGGACACTGCTTGTCACAGACTTGAGTGTGTATACTCCTGCGGTCACACAGACTGGGGTGTGGCAATTCCTCAGGTCACTGGACTGAGGTGTGGATAGTCCTTGGGTCACAGAGAAAGTGAGTTTCTAAAGACATGGCATTAAGCTGCAGAAAACAGTTCTGTATAGTTGGGGAGTTTCTATCAGCTACTGCTGTTTGCTTTGCCAGTTGCAGAAATTCATGACTACCATCAACACAATTTGCTGACATTTCTTTTCTTTTCTGTTTTTTTTTTTTTTTGAGACAAAGCCTCAAGCTGTCACCCTGGATAGAGTGCTGTGACATCACAGCTCACAGCAACCTCCAATTCCTGGGTCTCTTGCCTCTGCCTCCCAAGTAGCTGGAACTACAGGCGTCTGCCACAATGCCCGGCCATTTTTTGGTTGCAGCCGTCATTGTTGTTTGGCAGGCCCGGGCTGGATTCAAACCCGCCAGCTCAGGTGTATGTAGCTGGCGCCTTAGCCCGGTGAGCCACAGGTGCCAAGCCTTAAGAGTCGTTCTTAACAAAAATAATTTGTTTGGGGGAATCCTTTGGTATCTGGTTAAATATGTGGACCCCTTCTCAGAATATTTTTTTTTTTTTTAGAGCAGCACCAGTGGCTCAAGGAGTAGGGTGACAGCCCCATATACCAGAGGTGGTAGGTTCAAATACAGCCCCGGCCAAAAAACCTGGGGAAAAAAAAAAAGAATATATGTATATTTTTGAGACAAGAGTTTTACTATGTCACCCTTGGTAGAGTGCTATGATGTCACAGCTCACAGCAACCTCCAACTCTTGGGCTTAAGCAACTCTTGTCTCAGCTTCCCAAGTACCTGGGAGGGACTACAGGTGCCCGCCACAATGCCCAGCTATTTTTTGGTTGCAGTTGTCATTGTTGTTTAGCAGACCGAGGCTGGGCTCGAATCTGCCACCTTTGGTGTATGTAGGCTACAAGTGCCGAGCCTCAGAATATTTTTTTAATTTTTTTTTTTTTTTGAGACAGAGCCTCAAGCTGTCACCCTGGATAGAGTGCTGTAGTATCACAGCTCACAGCAACCTCCAATTCCTGGCCTCAAGCAAGTCTCTTGCCTCTGCCTCCCACGTAGCTGGGACTACAGGCGCCCGCCACAACGCCCGACCATTTTTTGGTTGCAGCTGTCAGTCATTGCTGTTTGGCAAGCACAGGCTGGATTCGAACCCGCCAGCTCAGGTGTATGTGGCTAGCGCCTTAGCCCGTTGAGCCACAGGCACCGAGCCAATTTTTTTTTTTTTTTGGAGAGACAGAGTCTCACTTTATCGCCCTCGGTAGAGTGTCGTGGCATCACGCAGGTCACAGCAACCTCCAACTCCTGGGCTTAGGCGATTCTCTTACCTCAGCCTCCCGAGTAGCTGGGACTACAGGTGCCTGCCACAATGCTCGGCTATTTTTTTGTTTTGCAGTTCAGCCAGGCCGGGCTTGAACCTGCCACTCTTGGTATATGGGGCCAGCGCCCTACCCACTGAGCCACAGGCACTGCCCTTTTTAATTTTTTATTATTTTTATTTTTTGGAGACAGAGTCGCACTTTGTCGCCCTCAGTAGAATCCCATGGCATCATCAAACCTGTGAGCCCATGTAATCCACCTGTCTCAGCCTCCCAGAGTGCTAGGATTACAGGCATGAGCCACTGTGCCCAGCCCCTATCAGAATATTTTTAAAAGTACGTGTGTGTGGCTGGTTACCCAAAGCTTAATGGGTAGGGCACCAGCCACATACACTGAGGCAGGCAGGTTTGAACCTGGACTGGGCCTGCTAAAACAATGACAACTGCAACAAAAAAATAGCTGTGGCTAACACCTGTAGTCCCCGCTACTTAGGAGGCTGAGGCAAGAGAATCACTTAAATCCAAGAGTTTAAAGTTGCTATGAGCTGTGACACCATGGCACTATACCAAGGGCAACACAATGAGACTGTCTCAAAAAAAAAAAAGTACACATGTGTATGGCTTGGTACCCATAGCACAGTGGTTACGGTGCTGGCCACATACACTGAGGCTGACAGGTTGGAACCCAGCCCAGGCCAGCTAAGCAACAGTGACAACTACAACAGAAAAATAGCTGAGC
Source organism: Arctocebus calabarensis (assembly GCA_963573935.1). Classification (NCBI taxonomy): domain Eukaryota; kingdom Metazoa; phylum Chordata; class Mammalia; order Primates; family Lorisidae; genus Arctocebus; species Arctocebus calabarensis. The sequence continues at coordinate 23,043 of CAUYON010006818.1, forward strand.
GTTGTGGCGGGTGCCTGTAGTCCCAGTTACTTGGGAAGCTGAGGCAAGAGAATCTCTTAAGCCTAAGAGTTTGAGGTTGATGTGGGCTGTGACCCCATGACACTCTACTGAGGGTGACATAGTGAGACTCTCAAAAGAAAAAAGTACACATGTGCGCATACACACAAATACACAGGATTACAATGGAGCCAGTTACACTGAAATATAATTATCACCACATATTAAACTGAAACAAAACAGAGATGTAGTACAATACGGGGCAATTTATTATCAAATTATAAGATCTGCTATCATTTCAAGTGGTGATGAATGTGAATAGTATTTCAAGATGCCTGCAACAATTATAATGTAGCATAAAAAAGTAACAGTATTGGTGGGAAAGTTGCAAGTACCGCTTTTACTATTGCCATTAGTTGCCAGCATTTCTAACTGGGAGTAAGGCTACATTTCTGTTACATTAGTTAACCATGTAACTTTGTTCCTTCATCAAGTTCATGGATACTCCTGATTCCTATACAGGTTAAGAACCTCTGCTTTCAGGAGAAATTCTGGACATAATTGGGACATCCCTGATGAGGTTTAGAGAAGAGGTAAGACCTCACTCAAGAATTCCTATTGCAGCACAGATTTCTGCGGTCCTTATTGTCAATTCCTATCGCAGCACAGATTTTTGTGGTGTGTTTCTTTCCTTATTGTCAATTCCTATTGCAGCACAGACAGATTTCTGTGGTGTTTCTTCCTTATTGTCTTCATGATGATTGATGCAGATTCCTACTCAGAGCTTGTTCATTCAGGCCCCATTGATGAGATATCTGAAAACAAGTTCATCATCTCAAGTTCCGGTTTTCCTGATAGCGAGCAGTTTCTGAGTTGTATCAGCATGCCAGCTAACCAAAAGGTCAAAGAAAAAGGAAGTTTTAAAACAAAAATATATGTTCCCATTTTCTTGTACTATAATCACTGTTCAACAAATGGCTAACATTTTTGTGACCTTTCCCCTACATTTACTGTCAACCATAACATATAGAAAATGGCATAAAACATACATATGATGTTCAGCTTAATGAGTAACTATTAGGTGTTATCTTATGTAACTATAGGGTATTCATTCTCATTGCTGTGTCTCTCCACTGTGAATATACTACATACTGTGATTTAATAAAGGTACTGCAGGCTGGGAACGCACTTTGGGAGGCTGAGGCGGGCGGATCACCAGAACTCAGGAGTTTGAGACCAGTTTGAGCAAGAGTGAGACCCCGCCTCAAATGAAAAACTAGCTGGGAGTTATGGCAGGTGCCTGTAGCCCCAGCTACTCAGGAGGTTGAGGCAAGAGGATCACGTGAGCCCAAGGTTTGAGGTTACTGTGAGCTGTGATATCACAGTACTCAATCCCAGGGCAACTGAATGAGACTCTCTCTCTCTCGCTCTCAAAAAAAAGAGGTACTACAAATAGTGCTGCTAGGAACATTCTAGTACTCATTTCTTAGGAGTGGAATTGGCATACATGCAGTAGACACTGCCTGATAGTTTTAGACAGTGGCCACACCATTTTATGCTCCTAGTAACATGTACAACAGTTGCAATTGTTGCATATCCTTCCAAACACTTAGTGTTGTCAGTCTTTTTAGGTTTAGCTTGCATTTCCCTGATGAGAGCAGCTTTTCATGTGCTTATTTGCCATTTTCATGTTTTTTCCTTATGATTTTTTTTTTTTTTTTTGTGGTTTTTGGCCGGGGCTAGGTTTGAACTCGCCACCTCTGGCATATGGGCCCAGTGCCCTACTTCTTTGAGCCACAGGCGCCACACTTTTCCTTATGATTTACAGGACCTTTTTAAATATTACAAACACTATGTATAGGGATTGTAAATACCTTTTCCCACTGTGATTTGCTGTTTTAATTTTAAAATTTTTTTGTTTTTGTTTTCCTTTGGAGACAGAATCTCACTCTGTCATCCTTGATAGAGTGCTGTGGCATCATAGTTCACAACCTCAAACTCTTGGGCTCAAGTGATCCTCTTGCCTCAGCCTCCTAAGTATCTGGGGCTATAGGTGCCTGCCATAACACCCAGTTAGTTCTTCAGTAGAGACAGTCTCACTCTTGCTCAGGCTGGTCTCAAACTCCTGAGCTCAAGTAATCCCCCCTGCATTGGCCTCCCAGAGTGCTAGGATTACACAGGTATGAGGCACTGCACCTGGCCTAAACATATCTTTTTAAGCGGAAAACTTAGTTTGAATAATGTGCTTGGACACTGTCAGAAAGGGGAGTCTTCTAACGTTTTAGTGTTAGCCCATTCAGGTATATATAAACTGGTCCCCTTGCTGTTTTCCTCCCATACCAGGTACAGTTTCACCTTTTGGACTCTGCTGCTTCCCCTGCCCTAAATTCTCTTCCCCCAGATAAACATATCTCTCCTCAGTGCTTTCAGGTGTTTTCTCAAATATAACCTTAGTGAGGACTTCCATGACAACTTCTTTTTAAAAGGTGCAAACTGCCATGCCTAGAATTCCTGATTCTCTTCACCCTACTTTTACTTTCTTTCTTTCTTTTTTGAGACAGTCTCACTATGTTGCCCTGGGTAGAGTGACATGGCATCATGGCTCACAGCAACCTCAAACTCTTGGGCTTCAGCGATTCTCCTGCCTCAGCCTCCCAAGCAGCTGGGACCACAGGCACCTGCCACAAGGCCTGGCTATTTTTTGGTTGCAGTTGTCATTGTTTAGCAGGCCTGGGTCAAGCTTGAACCTGCAAGCTTCTATGCATCTGGCTGACACCCTATTCAGTTAGCTACAGATGCCGCTCCCTGCTTTAATTTCTTTCTTTCTTTTTTTTTTTTTTTGAGACAGAGCCTCAAGCTATCTCCCTGGATAGAGTGCTGTGTCATCACAGCTCACAGCAACCTCCAATTCCTGGGCTCAAGCGAGTCTCTTGCCTCTGCCTCCCAAGCAGCTGGGACCACAGGCGCCCGCCACAACGCCCGGCCATTTCTTGGTTGCAGCCATCATTGTTGTTTGGCGGGTCCAGGCTGGATTCGAACCCGCCAGCTTGGGTGTACATGGCTGGAGCCTTAGCCTGCTGAGCCAAGGCGCCGAGCCGCTGCTTTACTTTCTTAAAAAATTTTTCATATCCTGTATTGTTACATATATACAAAGTTGGACAATTAAGTTCGAGAACTCATCCTAGAAAACATGCTATATAACTCATTGCTGAATATAACTAGTCACCTTTGTGTTACTCCTCTTGGGAAGCTATGTACCAATGCCAGTGTTTAGTCCACCTTTCAAAGCAATTGTGGAGCTCTTTTCCTGGAATGGCCATCAGAGCTGTGATCACAGAAGGTCTGACAATTAAGTTCACAAACTTGCCAAAGTGTGCTGACATCCGCAGCAATGTACAAACGACTTGGTATGGTTTTGTAACCTTGGTATATTAGTGTCTCACAGCTGTGTTCGAGTCAATGTGTAGTGGTATCTTGCTGACTGCATTCATTATTGCTGTTGCATGTGTGTGCTGTATAATGATTCCAGAAAATGAGTTCTAAAATTGCTTTGAAAGGTGGATTAGGTGCTGACATGGGCACATAGTTTCCCAAGGGGTGAACTTCAAAGGTAACCGTAGTGGTATTTAGCAATGAGGTATGCAGCATTTTTTCTAGGATGAGTTCATGAACTTAATTATCCAAACTTGTACAGATATAGTGAAATACAAGCTATACAGTATGTATGTGTAGAGAAATTCCTGTACTCATAGGCTTTTTATGAGACTATGACTTTGTTTGTTTCTTCTTTTCTAAACTGAAAGCTCTATGAGGGCTGAGACACTTGTCTGTTTTGCTCCCAGCTCTATCTCCAAACATGAAAAAGTGCCTTGCTGTTACATATGTGTTGCAACACAAAAGGCAAACTTACCTTAATGGATTAAGGTGAACAATTCATTTCATTGTCTTCCAACTACCCAAGGGGGAAAAAAAACGACTCAGATTATTATTATTTTTTTAAGAATCTTATTATGGGGCGGCTCCTGTGGCTCAGCGAGTAGGGTGCCGGCCCCATATACCGAAGGTGGCGGGTTCAAGCCCGGCCTCGGCCGAACTGCAAAACAAAACAAAACAAAACAAAAAAAATAGCCGGGCGCTGTTGCGGGTGCCTGTAGTCCCAGCTACTAGGGAGGCTGAGGCAAAGAGAATCGCTTAAGCCCAAGATCCAGAGGTTGCTGTGAGCTGTGTGACGCCACGGCACTCTACCCAGGGCCATGAAGTGAGACTCTGTCTCTACAAAAAAAAAAAAAAAAGAAGCTTATTATGTTGCCCTCGGTAGAGTGCCATAGCATTACAGCTCACAGCAACCTCAAACTTGGGCTTAAGCGATTCTCTTGCCTCCGCCTCCCAAGTAGCTGGGGCTACAGGCACCTGCCACAATGCCCAGCTATTTTTGGTTGCAGCCATCATTGTTGTTTGGCGGGCCTGGGCTGGATTCAAACCCGCCAGCTCAGGTGTACATGGCTGGCGCCCTAGCCCGCTGAGCCACAGGCGCCAAGCCCAGCTATTTTTGTTGTTGTTGTCGTCATTGTTGTTTTAGCAGGCCTGGGCCAGGTTCAAACCTGCCAGCCCCAGTATATGTGGCCAGCGCCCTTACCACTGAGCTATGGGCACCGAGCCAGGACTCATATTTTGCTGAACTTTTCCATTATTATGCTTGGTTTTACCCACACATTTATTTTTTTATTGAGACAGAGTCTCTCACTATGTCACCCTCAATAGAGTGCTGTAGCGTCACAGCTCACAGTAACCTCAAACTCTTGGGCTTAAGAGATTCTCTTGCCTCAGCCTCCCAAGTAGCTGGAACTACAGGCACCTGCCACAACACCGGGCTATTTTTTGTTGCAGTTGTCATTGTTATTTAGCTGGCCCGGGCTGAGTTTGAACCTGCCACCCTTAGTGTATATGTCTGGCACCATAACCACTGTGCTACAGGTGCCAAGCCTACCCACTGATTTTTACAGCTATTAGGAGGCAGGGAAAAGAATTTTAGCTCCAGAAATCATGTGATTTGGGGCAGAAAGAGGCAAATTGGGAAGGGGTCAATGTGAGCTCAGAACCATGTTTCCAGACCTCAGGGGCCAGCAGGGTGTGAGACTCAGGGGTGGCCAGGGGTTGGGGCAATGTATCCACTCTGCTGATGGGGTGGTCCTGGGGGCGGATCTCCTTAGCTAGCCATCCCTTCTTCTTCAACCTGCAAGCCTCCTGGTACGGTGGCGAGATGGGAGGCTGTGTGGGTGGAGTGTACTTGTACTCTGAGCCATCCTCTAGCTGTGGGAACACAAGATGTAGGAGGTGGAGAGATGATGAGCATCTGGGAACCAAGGACAGCCTCCCCCCATCCCTACCTAACTGTCTGTTGGGCACTTACATCCAGTGGGTAGCTGCGATCCGAATCATAGGAGCTCAGGTCCCCACAGGTCACAAAAGGCACAATGATGCGGCTGGGACCATCCAGCTGGTTGAAATCTGGGTCTTAGGAACAGGGAGAGGTAAGACTGAAGACAAGGCTAGGATACTTGGTGCCAGTCACAATGCAGGATGCAGCATGGGGCCAAGTTCTCCCCACATATCCTCAACTCTCTGCTCTGATATTCTATCCTATGTCACCTCACTTTCAGAATGTGGTCTCAGGTTATGTGCACTAGCTCATGCCTGTAATCCTAGCACTCTGGGAAACTGAGGTGGGTGGATTGATTGAACTCAGGAGTTCAAGATCAGCCTGAATAAGACTGAGACCCCATCTTTACTAAAAATAGAAAAACTAGCTGGGCATTGTGGCAGGAACCTGTGGTACCAGCTACTCGGGAGGCTGAGGCAAGAGGATCATTTGAGCCCAAGAGTTTGAGGTTGCTGTGAGCTGACAGAGACTCTGACTCATTAAAAAAAAAAAAAGAAGAATGTGGTAGGAGGGACAGGTACTTTGTCTCTTCATCAATTCCCAATAGGGGTGAGGCTAAAGACTTTCTTAGGGCAGAAGTTGCACACAGGGCAAAGTTTCCACTGGGGATATGACTGACAGTCTTCCTAGGGCAGAATTTCCTTAGGCAGGTAGAGTGTCCACTGGGGCAAGGCCTGGCATCCTCCTGGGACAGAATTTTCACCAAGTCTAAGATTACCTCTAGTGGACTGCCTAAGCTTAAGCCCCTCCTAGGACAAAATATCCATGAGGAGGTTCTACCAGAGGGTGGGGATGAGGATCCTCTTGGGAAAGAATTCCCAGTGGGGGAAACTGTGGGCTCTTATGGGACACAAATTATATAAGGGGTAAGATTTTCCCCCAGGGATGGGCCCATGCTCTCACCGTAAGAGTGGTCCAGCAAGGGTCTGGACAAGTCTGGAGTGAAGCCCTCAGGAGGGTCATAACTCTGACAGACAGCAAAGGCCTCTGTAGAAGGAAACTGGAGTGAGGAGTGCTGCCACTTCCACCCTCTGCATGTTGTGTCCCTGAGAACCCCCTCTGCCTGGCTGGCCTGTCCCCCCCCCCCCCACTGACCAATGCTGGAGTTCCGGCTGCTCCTGGGCTTGGCACAGAGCACGCTGGAGAAGAAGACACGCAACTGGCTGTAGAGAAGCGTCACATCCCGGCCTCGGAATATCTGCGGGGTAGAGAAGTAAAATGAAGGAATTAAGGGCAGCCTCACGGACCTCTCTCTATAGGCCATCAGGTTCCCTGAGGCTTACCTTGGCCACAAAGCAGCCCCCCGGCTTCAAGACATGTGTAGCAATGTTCAGAGCCTGTGGGCAGGATGGGTGGCTAAGGCTGAGGTGGAGATAGCCAGGAGGGGGCCAAAGTAGGTCAGGGGAGGCCAGAGTTACTCACGGCTAGAAGGAGCTGGGCCTGCATATACTCATCAACATCATGGAGGCCAGTTACTGCAGCGAGAGGGACAGTGTTAGGGGGCCTTTCCAATTCTTGTATCTTCTTGCACCAGAGAAATTAGAAGCTTAAAAACATTTCTCAGGCTCTTCTGCTAAGGTTCTGGATACAAATCACTGTCCACCAACTTGATGCATACTCTGAGCTCCTAACTCTTTGGAACTCATTTTATCTCTCTAAACAATCACATGCACAAGCACCATTATCACTCCCACCTCTAGCCCAGACTGCTCCCCTGAACTCCAGATTCATGGATCAGACTCCACATCTTTAACACATCCAAACTAAACTCCTGACCTTCCTTCCTCATCCTGTTCCTCCCACCATCTTCCCCATCTCATTTGATGCTTCTAGTTGTACAGATGTCCTCTCCTCACCCTACACTCAGGCCATTTAGCAAATCTACTATCAAAAGATTATCTGACCTGGCCAGGTACGGTGGCTCATGCCTGTGATCCTAGCACTCTGGGAGGCTGAGGCCGGTGGATTGTCTGAGCTCACAGGTTCCAGCCAGAGCGAGACCCCATTTCTAAAAATAGCCAGGCATTGTGGCGGTCGCCTGTAGTCCCAGCTACTTGGGAGGTTGAGGCAAGACAATCGCTTAAGCCCAAGAGTTTGAGGTTGCTGTAAGCTATGACGCCACAGCACTCTATCAAGGGTAACATAGTAAAAAATAAAAAAAGGGTGGTGCCTGTGGCTCAGTCAGTAAGGTACTGGCCCCATATACCAAGGGTGGTGGGTTCAAACCCAGCCCTGGCTGAACTGCAACAAAAAAATAGCCAGGTGTTGTGGCGGGCACCTGTGGTCCCAGCTACTCAGGAGGCTGAGGTGAGAGAATCGCCTAAGCCCAGGAGTTGGAGGTTGCTGTGAGCTGTGATGTCACAGAACTCTACAGAGGACGAGAAAGTGAGACTCTATCTCTACAAAAAAAAAAAAAAAAAAAAAAGTTGGCTCCGTGCCTGTGGCTCAACAGGCTAAGGCGCCAGCCACGTACACCTGAGCTGGCGGGTTCGAATCCAGCCCGGGCCCAACAAACCACAATGATGGCTGCAACTAAAAAATGGCTGGGCGTTGTGGTGGGTGCCTGTAATCCCAGCTACTTAGGAGGCAGAGGCAGGAGACTTACTTGAGCCCAGGAATTGGAGGTTGCTGTGAGCTATGATGCCACAGCACTCTATCCAGGGTGACAGCTTCAGGCTCCGTCTCAAAAAAAAAAAAAAAAAAAAAAGATGATCTGATCAGACCCTCTTCTCTCTACTACTGCCCCCACTGTCATCAGTTCTCTGACTGCAGCAGCCTCCTCTCTGAGGTCCTGCTTCTGCCTTTATCTCTCACCCAGCTCACAGCAACTCAAGGGGTCTTGTCATAGCCTGAGCAGGGCGCAATACCCATGTTCACATAGTTTTCTCCAAACTCTCATCTTAGTGAAAAAGCCAATGTTCTCACTATGGCCCATGAGGTCCTACAACACCTGTCCCTTGTCATCTCTGTTCTCACCTCCTACCACTCTCCCCCTCACTCTGTTTCAACCATTGATCTCCTCACTATTCCTCACACATACCAAGCACCTTCCTGCCTCAGGGCCTTGGCATGGGCTGGGATTCTTCCTTCGGATATACCCATGACTTACTCTCTTACCTTCTGCAGGTCTCTGCTGCCAAGGCAGTGAGGCCTTCCTCATCCATCATATTGAACATTTCAACAGGTATCTCCCACCCCCTCATCAGTTTCCTTATGGTACCTAGCACCTTTTAACATGATACATGGCTCAATCTATTTTCTTTTCCATTTGCTTTCACTAGAACATCAACTCCAAGAAGTCAGACACTGGTAGAATTTTATTCATAAGTGTTTTCCCAATACAACAGGTGCTCAGTAAATTTGTGTTGAATGGATGGCTTATAACTGAAACAATGAATGAACACTATCATAGAAATTCATGTTTGCAGAGAGATGAGAGGAGAGAAAGGTGAACAGCAGACACAAAACCCAAAGGGTGGGAGGAAGACAGACGTAGGGAGAAGCTGCCCAATGTGGGGGAAAGCTAAGAGTGGAGGGGAGAGGCAAGGAGTAACTAAAGAGGCAGAAGAGGTCAACCGAAGTAGGAGATATAGAGAAGGACACACAAGGGCCCCTGCCTGGCCTCCCACCCCCTGCTGCTGTTTACCATCGGGAGCCCCGTCGCACACTACTAGGTCCGCAGGGCAGCCCTCAAAATGCTGGATGATCTCCTTGGCAGTGGATAGCTATGGAGAGAGGGAGGATGAATGGCCCCAGGGCCTCCCTCTGCTGCCCTTAAACCCCACCTGCCAATGGCCTTGGCCTACAGCCCCTGGTTCAGCCAAATTCTCAGTCTTTGCCCATCTAAGACCCGGTGTAATCACTTTTTGCTGTCCCTCTATGATGATGACCTGTTGGCTCTGTTTCTCTGCAGTTATTCTGTCTCTGTTTTTGTCTTTCTCTCTCTATTTCTATCATTCTGTCTCTCTTCTTCTTTCCATAGCTCCCAGGTGGGGGCCTTTACCCAGGAGATACCCCAATTCCCTCAGCCATTCTCTCACCTGGGTGATATCTCCCTGGATCTGTAACACACCTGGTACCGGAGCCATAGCCTGCAAGTCCACAGCCACCACCACATGGCCAGGACCCTGGCCTCTGTGGACAACACAGCCCATGTCAGCTCAGTTTCACTTCTGGGTCCCTGCCCTCCCAGACCTCCCATCTGGGACCCCACAGTTTTACTTCTGGGCCCCTGCCCTCCCAGACCTCCCATCTGAGACCCCCCACACTTACCTAATCTTCTGGCTCAGCACCTGGCTCCAGCTGCCTGGGGCTGCACACAGGTCAACTGCTCGTGTCACACCTGGGCACACATAGCAAAAGTATGCTGGTCAGTTGCACCCACTTCTGCAACCTGGGGACTCTGTAAAGTTCACCCCTTTCCTCTGGCGAGCACCTACATCTCTCCACTGCCCAGGTGTCCAAACTCCTCTCAGGTATTCCACCATCTTCCTGTCTGTCTCCTTGCTTCCAGAGACCCTTTGAGTCAGCCCATCTACCACTGGAAGATCTAAAGACCCAGCCTACTTTTCTGTGTCCAGTGACCACCCCACACCAACTTCTCAGTAACACATCTGCCAGTTAGGGACCTTGAAAAAGCTGGAATTGTTCATCAAGTTGTAGCAGTTTGAAGGCGCTGCGGGCACGCCAGCCATTCTCCTTGGCCAGGCGGTAGTAGACATCTCGTTTGTCCTTCGATGTCCGTCCCATCTCACATACAGTTTGCCCAAGGATCGCCAACAGCCAGCTGATATTGCCCAGTATCCGTAACCAGGTAAGTGGGATACCACCTTGCTCTGCAGGTTGAAAATAACCGCACAAACCAAACTGGTCTCATCTGACTCATACAACAATTTACTCAGGAGATGGGCCAACTGAAGCCCTGGTATTGACCCCACTGACTTTATAAGGCCGAAAGGACTCTATCACTGAGCTCTTACAGGCTCCATAGCTTATCACACAGATTCCCCTTCCTCCATCACTTACCTCACACTTTATACTAAAGACCCCACGAAACCAAAACTTATCCCATAGAGGATCCATCAGTGACCTGGTCCACCTCCCATCGCTATCGCTCATACTCCACACATTAAACCCTGTTACACTCCCACTAGCAACCCTTCTTTGTCCACCTTATCCCTATTAATATCTCAGTGACACCTGCCCAGTTGTCCCCATTGCCCCTAGACTTATATAGCCCTATTAGTCCAACTAATTCCTTTTGACTCCCATTATCCTAATACTACCTCATTGCACTCCCCAGCCCCTTAGACTCTGTCCACCCCATTCCCCATTAATCCCTAAAATGATCAGGCCCCCAGTAATTCTTTTAATGCTATATCCTTATCAACCCCTATTAATGCCTGTAGCTCCCCATAAGCACTCAGTTACAAACTTATAAGCCCCCATTAGCTCAGCCCTCCTACTGACCCCTCATAGACCACTCCAATAGCCCTGTGACCCCTTCATTAATGCACACTCCTGTTACTCTCTCATGATCACACCTCAGGTCTCCATTTTCCACTCACTGCTCACTTTGCCCTCCACTGCTTGAACACCAGATGATCACACCCCCAAAAGCTTACTAGTTCTCTTTGTTCACTCAGTCCCCATTAATTCCTTGATAGTCCTATAGTGCACATCAACTCTTTGACTACAGTACCCTATCAGCTTCTCATTGTCTCTTCTTTCACCACTACTCCCATTAGTTCCTTGATCTTGGTCTTCATCCATCTCTATATTCCCTTGATGGTCTTGCCATTTTCCTTTCAATTACCATGCCCCATTGCTCCCCACTAACCCATTGTGAGTAATACCTCCATTAATCCCTCAGGCATCATGCCTCCATCTACCTCCTATTATATTCCAGATGCCCGCTCTACCCTCATTAATCAATCCACCTATTATATTCTAGATGCTAACTCTATCACCTCCTCATTAATCAACCAGTGAACATATCCCCAATGGTCCCATGAACGTGTCCACTACAGTACTTTTGTTAGCCCCAATTGATTATCTAGTAACACTCCTCTTGACCTCTGTTATGCTTGTGGTCCACCCAGCTTTCCATTCATTAATAGCCCTCCTACCACAACCCTGTGCCTCCTCATTACCTCAAAAACCATGGCGCCATTGGGACCACCAGATCTCTCACAGGGAGGTCCACGAACACGTGGACCTCTGCGACCCCCAGCCCGATCGTGCCTCTTCTGCTGAGCCCACCCTGAATAATGGTCCTCTTCTGCTGACAAACCTTGGGAGTTCTGGAGCCCTCCCGGTGCTAGCCGCCTGGACTATGATGCTGCAGCACAAAGGGCAGACCTCCCTCCTTTCCCTACCGGCGGGACAGAGCAGGTGTAGGTGTGCCTTACAGTCTCAGCCTGGATGCGCGTCTTCCGCGCTCCAGGACTTACCTTAGCTTTCAGAACCCGGGGAGCCAGAGGAAGGAGGTTGGTCGGCTAGCAGCCGGAGCCTGGGCGAAAGGGCAAACACAGGAGAAACGGCAGGGCTTGAACGAGTGTCATGCATGCCTAAGGGTTACTGCTGCATGGCACACTTTGCATGTCAAAGGGCTGAGGCTTTAGCTCGGCCCAGACCCTAAATTAACATACAACGTGTATCCTGTCATTTCGTGTCGACATATCCGGGTGTTGAGAACTACTATTCCCAACATGCAACGGTACGACCAAAGTGCTAAGCTTGCGCGCCTGGTGGTTAAAATGTAGCAACGCCCAAGAACGGTTATTTTGTTTCAAGGCCGGGAGCGATTTACTCCTCTGCCCCACCCTTTTGGACCGCGGTGGTCTTCGAGCCTGCGGACTACATTTCCCAAGATGTAAAGAGCACAGTGCCCATTCATTTTACGCGTGCCGAGAAACGAATTAACCGCTGGTGGCGTTGTCAACTTGAGAGTAACGAAAGATAAACGTGGAAGCACGTGGATACTTCTTTGTCGCAATTTCCAAGCCCGCTTCCGCTAACGGATGGTGCTGAGTTTTACCATCTCCGAATTTCAGTTTCCCCATCTGGAAAATGGAGATAATCAATACTGCAGACTTCACAGCATTATCGGGAGGATTAAATACATGTAGCTTATTAGCACAAGATCTGGCCTTTTGTAATTCTGGGTTTTCTTTGGAGATTTTTAACTCCGACTCACACATGTAAAAGACTATACACTGCGACCCAGTGAACAAACATAAATATAGTAATGTAAACACTTGTGGCATTTACCATGTGCTAGGAGCTTTGTGCTGTCAGTAGGGTGCTGGTAACAACAACTGGCTTACCTTGTGGGGAGAGGAGTCTTGGGTTCTAATATTTGCCAATCTCATTTTCTTCTTAAAAAAACCATTTTTTTTTTTGAGACAGTTTCTCTGTCGCCCTGGGGTTGAGTGCCATGGCATAATTAGCTCACAGCAACCTCAAACTCTTGGGCTCAAGGATCCTCCTGCCTCAGCCTTCTGAGTAACTGAGACTACAGAGTGCCCGCCACTAGGCCTGGCTAGGTTTTCTATTTTTAGTAGACACGGGTCTCACTTTGCTCAGGCTGGTATCCAACTTCTGAGCTCAACTACCCGCCTCAGCCTCCCAGAGTGCTAGGATTACAGGCTTGAGCCACTGTGCCTGGCTTAGGAGGATCTCTTGAGACCAGGAGTTTCAAATCAGCTTGGGAAAGGTAAGGCCCTGACTCTAAAAAAGAAGCAAAAGTATATAAACATAGATACCATTTAACAATATGCATATGATTATGTAGCAATAGTGATATATATTTACTAGTACATAAATTACATACTAGTAAACAAATGTAACAAATAGAAATATGTCATTATCAGGCAGCGCCTGTGGCTCAGTAGGTAGGATGCTGGCCCCATATACCGACGGTGGTGGGTTCAAACCCAGCCCCGGCTGAACTGCAACAAAAAAACAGTCGGGGCTCGGCACCTGTGGCTCAATGGGCTAGGGCGCCAGCCACGTACACCTGAGCTGGCTGGTTCGAATCCAGCCTGGGCCCGCCAAACAACAATGATGGCTGCAACCAAAAAAATGGCCGGGCGTTGTGGTGGGCGCCTGTAGTCCCAGCTACTTGGGAGGCGGAGGCAGGAGACTCGCTTGAGACCAGGAATTCGAGGTTGCTGTGAGCTGTGATGCCACAGCACTCCGTCTAGGGTGACAGCTTGAGGCTCTGTCTCAAAACAAACAAACA
>CAUYON010006820.1:0-19595 GCA_963573935.1 Arctocebus calabarensis
AAACGGAGAGAGCTTCTCTCTCCCCACTAGAATTTTCTCCCTCTAACAGATGCCTTAATGTTTTCTGTATTCTTTTCTTTCTTTTCTGTGAATAAATTCTGTCTTACAAAAAATAAATAAATAAATAAATAAATAAATAAATTAAAAAAAAAAAAAAAAGAATGGAAGAAAAAGTATCCAATGTACACAGCCCTACTATGAAACTAATTTATAGCTTTCATATGAAGGCTAAAACCCAATTATAGCATAAGAATATGGGAAAAGGGGCAGGGGAGAGGAGGGGAGGGGAAAGATGGGTGCAGGGAGGGTAATCGGTGGGACCACGCCTATGGTGCATCCTAGAAGGGTACAGGTAAAACTTACTAAATGCAGAATATACAGGTCTTAACACAATAACTAAGAAAATGCCATGAAGGCTATGTTAACCAGTTTGATGAAAATATTTCAGATTGTGTATGAAACCAGCAGATTGTACCCCATGGTTGCATTAATGTACATAGCTATGATTTAATAAAAAAAAAAAAAGAAGAAGAAATCATAGCAGAGCATTTCCCTGGGAAGGACCACAAGGGAACTAACTTCCTGGGTAATGGCAACATTCTATATTTTGATGAGGATTTAGGCTATACAGGTTTACGAATTTGTCCAAACTTGGAGACCGTACACTTAAGATTTGTGTAATTCATCATATGTAAATTTTACATGGAAAGAAAAATGTCGTAAATAAATATTGAGCCATAGTAAATAATATGCATGCTAAAGTTTTAAAAAATGTCCTTTCTGTTATGATAGTAAAATACACATAATATAAATGTGTATTATTATTTTAAATGTACAAATTCAGTGGCATAAATATAGTCAGATTGTTATGCAACCATCACATTTAACCATATCCAGAACTGTTTTCATCATCCCAAACAGAAGACTTATACCCAATAAACACTAATTCCCATTCTTCTTCTCCCCCAAACCCCTGGTGACCTCTATTCCACTTTCTGTCTCTTTGAATTTCCCTATGTATTCATTTAAGTGAAATGATACTATATTTGGCCTTCTGGGTCTGGCTTTTTCATTTAGCATAATATTTTCAAGGTCATTCATGTTTCACATGTATCAGAATTTTATTCTGTTCAAGGTAGAAGAATGTTCCATTGTATGCCTATGCCACATTTTGTTTAGCCATTCATTTGTCAAGGGATATTTGGGTTGTTTCCACCTTTGAGCTGTTAGGAATGGTGCTGCTATGAACATTACCGTACAAGTATTTTGAGTGGAATTGCCAGATCATCTGGTAATTCTGCATTTAACTTTCTGAGGAACTGCCAAGCTGTTTTCCACAGTCGCTGTAATATTTTACAAACTAGGAATATGCCCTGGATAAAAGGCGGTGAAGCCAGCTTGATGCCCGCAGCACAGTGGTTACAGTGCCAGCCACGTACACCGAGGCTGGCAGGTTCAAACCCGGTCCCGGCCAGCTAAACAACAATGACAACTGCAACAAAAAATAGCCGGGCATTGTGGTGGGCACCCTGTAGTCCCAACTACTTGGGAGACTGAGGCAAGAGAATCGCTTAAGCCCAGGAGTTTGAGGTTGCTGTAAGCTATGATGCCACAGCATTCTACCGAGACTATGTCTCAAAAAAAAGGCGGTGAAGCCACAGTTAAATAAAATACTGTTGTTTCTTGTCAATTTGCTCATGGTTTCCAGTGGCAAATAAGTAGGCCATGACCTTAACTGGTTCACTCAATGATTTTTATTAGCCATTTCCATGAATATGGTTGTGACACTGACAGGAGTCTACAGGGCACTTTAACACACACAAAATCCATCTCTCCCCACTAAATCACCCCAAATACACATGAAACACAAGGATAATCTTTGCTAGAAAAATACAGCAAAATCTCCAGGAACAAATCCCCTACACCCCTTGTCACCACCATGCTCTCCTATAAGAAAATGATTGTTGAAGCTGCCATGACAGAACTGAAATGATGCTCCCTTAGCAAGTGGCAGAAACCAATTTTAAACTGACTTATGCAAGAGGAGGAACTGAGTGGTTGAAGGGCTGGCTGGTGCTGGCTGGATCCATGGTGCCTAGTCTGTTTTCTGTTGCTGTAACAAGACACCACAGACTGGATCATTCATAAAGAAAATAAATTTATTTTTTATAATTCTGGAGGCTGAGAAGTGCAAGGTTGAGGGCCAAATCTGGGGAAGGTCTTGTTACTGCATCCTAACATACCAGAACACATCACATGGTGACAGGGCGGAGTGTGTCTGCTCAGGTCTCTCTTCCCCTTCTTAGAAAGCCACCAATCCCATCATAAGGACCCCATCCTGATCACCTAATCTCCTCCTAAAGACTCCACCTCCAACAACCTCATATACCGTCAACATATGAATTTGGGGATTAAGTTTCCAACACAAGAAATTCAAAAGATACATTCAAACCATGGCACAAGGCTCACAGAACATTGCCAGCACTCCATTTCTTCCCAAATCTAGCACATGGTATCTTCCAAGTGGGACACACTCTCAGTCAGGCTCTCCCTTTTATCCTCTTTAAAGGAAAGTGGCTTTGCCAACTGTGTCCAGGCTGGTGCTACTTGGCTCTGATTGGGTCACATACCTATGTCAGTATGTAGGGGATGGTCAACCCAGCTGCACCGCATAGATTGGTATTTGAAGAATGATGTTCCATAGGAAACCAGGATGACTATACCAGGGAAGCAAGAATGACATGACCGTGATGGAGAATGTGTACTCTGAATAAAAGAATAAAGACTTTAAAAATACAGAAACTGAAAGAAAAGGATTTCCAAACTCTAGAATGTTTAAAACTAATAGAATAAAATTTATAAAATGTAATGTGAATAAATGGAAAGTTCTATTTTGAGACTAAATATGTGTATGTGAGTTAATTTTTTTTAAAGTGTACATGCATATACACCACATAAATACAGAATGAATGAGAAATTTTTTACTTGTAACTCTTTAAAAATCTTAGTTTTGCGCTACCTATAATTTGGATATGATTAACAATATTATTTAGGCACCCATAAAGTTTCCAATGATGGAAAGAGATAGTGACATTAGTGCCTGCTTCATGACATCATGCCTGGAATGTCATGTTGAGGCCCAAAAGCTGCATTTCAGAATAGGTCCTGCTTTGTGCCCACAGAAAACAGCATCTAGCTAGAAATGGTATCTTAGTGAAGGGAGATGCTTGCTGATGTGTGAAGGTCTTATCCAGAAACAAGAATCTACATTGGATGTTATAGAAAAATTTCTGCTCTGCAGAAGAGTGCTATTGTCTTCAAACACACTGATTTCGTGGGTCTACTTCAAAGCCCCATTGGCTACACCCTGGAAGCACATGGTCAGGTGCAAACCTTGGGTGACTTTGAAGATAAGTCTTGGAAAAAGTTTTTGAGGATCAGAAGCTCCTGGGATTTCTGGAACCATCTGATTTTATAGCATGAAATAGTCCACAAGAGAGAGCTATGCAGCATCTAGGTAACCCCCAGCAAGGGTCTCTGCCTTACAGGTGGCCATAGTGGTCTAGGGTCATGGCAGATGCTTTTGCTGACGGGGTTGATGTACTATTAAGGCTGATGAGCAGGAATTCCTAGGCAGCTGCCTTCTTTTGTGTAGTCACCAAGAGTGGTCTCAGAGTTTGAGGGAGGAAAAGGTGGCCACAGCTCCAAATTATGACTTTAAGCTGTGGACTACATCCAAGTGCATGCTGAATTAACTAACTTTAGGCACATCACACCTGCTCAATAGAGGTTTGTCAAAAGAAGGAGTTTGCAAATATTGTGTCTAACAATCAATTCATTCTACTTTTTTCTATTGGAAAAATTTATATAATTTTTAAAATTATGTCTAGTAGTTATATCAGTTGCTAAGAGTGGTGTCTGAAGTCCCAACTATAATTGTGAATTAGTTTATTTCTCCTTTCAGATTTATTGGTTTTGCTTTGTGCATTTTACGGCTCTGTTTTGGGGGTATTCACACTTAGGATCATTTTGTCTTCTTGGCAAATTGATCATTGTATCATTATATAATGTTCCTCTTTCTCTTTAGTAACTGTCTTCTATGAAGTCACTTTACTTGTATTAATATAGCCAATACAGTTTTAAGTTAATGTTTGCACAGTATATTTTTCTTGCTTTTTACTTCTAGCCTACCTATGTTGTAATAAAATGAGTTTCTTGTACACAGAATATTGTTGAATCATCTTTGTTTGATTTTTTAATCTACCCTGCTAATGTAATCTTTTAATTAATGTATTTAGACTATTTATGTTTAAGGTAACTGTGATATGTCAGGGTTAAAGTCTGCCATTTTTTTATTTGCCATTTGTTTCCTATGGTTATTGTTACCATTTCCTATTTTTGCCCTATCTGTGGATTATTTAAACATTTATTAGGATTCTGCCTTGATTTGTTTATAATGTTTTTGAGTATATAGCTTTGTGCAAATTTCTTAGTGGTTGCTCAAGGTATAACAATACACATATGTTATTTCTCACAGTCTACTGGTATTGATTCTTAACCAATTCTAATGAAATTTAGAAGCATTACTTGTATTTAGGTCCCTTTACTGTCTCCACTTTTTTTTTTTTTTTTGAGACAGTGTTCCAAGCTGTGGCCCTGGGTAACTGCCATTACATCATAGCTCACAGCAATCTCCAACTCTTGGGCTCAAGCAATCCTCTTGCCTCAGTTTTTCTGTTTTCCGATTTTTAGTAGAGATAGGGGTCTCGCTTTTGCTCAGGCGGATCTCAAACTTGTGAGCGCAAGCAATCCATCTGCCACGACCTCCCAGAGTGCTAGGATTACACATGCCCAGCCTACTATCCCACTTTTAAAATATAATTTTTGTGGTATTTCCTTTGTATACATTGAATATGGCATAGTTTATGACAACCAAATGTGATTTAAGAAACTCAGGAGAGGTTGGATAGTCTTATATTTACCCCTATTTTTACTTATTCAATGTTCTTTCTCATATGAAGTTCTAAACCTTTCTGTTACAGAACTTCTTTTTTTCTTTTTTCTTTTTCAGAAACAAGGTCTCACTCTGTTGCCCAGGCTGGAGTGCAGTAGTACAATCATAGCTCACTGTAACCTCAACTCCAGAGCTCAAGCAATCCTCCTGTCTCAGCCTCACAACTAGCTAAGACTAGAGGCACACACCACCATATCCAGCTAATTTTTTAAATTTGTTTTGTAGATATGTGGAGTCTAAATACATTGCTCAGGCTGATCTCAAACTCCTGGCCTCAAGGAAGCCTTCCCTCCTTGGCCTCTTGTAGTGCTGGCATTATAAATATGAGTCACCACACCCAGCCTTCTGTTAGAGAACTTCCATCAGTTTTTTAAGATCAAGTTTGCTAGCATAGAATTCTCTTCATTTTCCTTCATCTGTTAATGTCATGATTCCCCTTTTGTTCATAAAGGATATTTTCACTGCATATAGACTTCTGGGTTGAGAGTTCTTTTCTGTCAGTACTTAAAAGTTGTTTTCTACTTTCTTCTGGCCCCAAGATTTCAGATTAGATGTGTTCACTGAATTAGTATTCCCCACAGAAATGTGTTGTTTCTCTCTGAAATTTAATTATGATGTGTGATTGCATGGATTTCTTCAGGTTTATTGTGTTTGGGAATCACTCAACTTCTTGAATCTGTAGATTTATTTATTTTCTCAAATTTGAGAAGTTTTAGCCATTATTTTTTTTTTAAATACTCTTTAGTCCCACTCTTTTTTTTCTTTCTGGATCTCTGATAACACAAATGTTAACTCTTTTGTCATTGTCCCATAAGTCCTTGAAATAATGTCACTTTTCTTTTTCTTTTCTTTTTGTTTGTTTAGCCTCTTTTTATATTGTTCATATTGGATAAATTCCATTAATCTGTCTTCAGTTTCACTAATGCTGTTTTCTGTTACGTCCACTCTACGGTTCTCTAATTTCCATTTGGATTCTTTTTATAACTTTTGTTTTTTGGTGAAATTTCCATTTTTTATTTGTTAAAAAAATTGCAATTGCTTGTTAAAGCATTTATATGATAATTGCCTGAAAATCTTTGTCAGATAATTTTAAAATTTGATTTATCCTGGTATAGATGTCATTTTTTTTTCTTTCCTATTGTGTTTTTCCTGATTCTTGGCAAGACAAGTGATTGTGTTATTGTATTGTAGATACTTTGCATATCATATTATTAGACTGGATCCTATTTATTTTTCTTTTTCAGAAGGTATAGTGCAAGAGCCAGGTGTGATTATTTCTTCAGCTTCCTGTCTGCTCCTCTAAATCATCCTGGTAAACATGGGCCATTGACTCACACCACATTGTTGCATATGGGTGGGGTGAAAGTTCAAGTCCTTCCTGACCCTTCCTGGCCAAAGTGGGGCACTGACTCACATTTCCTGTTGCCTCTGAGTGGGATTATGTGATCAGCTTCTGGATAGGCTCCACTGTCTCTGACGTGGAGCAAGGAGGGGAAAAGTAGAAAGGTCTTATGTGATTTTGTTGCTATTGATACTCGAATTTCAGGTTCTTGGTCTCAGTGATTTGAAGAATAAATCCCCGGACCACAGATCAGTGGTAAGACAGAATTTATTTACAGAAAGGTAGAGAGAGAGAACTCAAGTCGGGAGAGAAAAGCTCTCTCCATTTCTCTCCCGTCTGGGCTCTTAGTCTAGGGGTATATAGGTGCATGGGTTCCTTGAACAGGAAATGAATGAACACAGTCTCTTCCACCAGGGCAAGGTGAATGAATGTATTAATGAACCGAACCCAGTCATTCATGGAATTGAGACCTAGGAAATTAACATGAAATTGACCTAGGAATAGGAAATGGGGCTTCCCTATTTAGTCCTAAGTGTAAAGTAAAGAAGACACCAAGGCGCCGGTGTCTCCCAGGCAGTTGCCTGGCCTGTTTGGCTATTGGAGCCTCTGATGGGGGGTCGGAGCCCCACCCCCTGCCTATCACTGATTCCTCAGCTGGCTGCCACTGAACCAACACCGCCAAGGTGGAGGCAGCAGTCCTCTAGCTCAGCTCAGCTGGCTGGGGTAACATCTGTCCTGTATCACTCATTAGGGGCAGATGGTCAGTTCCCTCCTGGGTGAGTATCATCAACATCAGGAAAGGAAGAGAACAGAAGTGTCAACTACTGTTCCTTGCACCACGCCATTCTGCCTCATTGATGCCAGATGGAGATGGAGAGTCAGCTCCCAAAGGGGCCTTGACAAAAACAGTGCAGGGGGAGTGAAGCTTAGCTGCACCTAACTCTGCCTTTTACTGCCTCATCAAGTTTCATTGTTGCTGGAAAGATTGGCGGCGTGAAGGCTCAACTCACTGCTAGATCCAACTGATACTTCCCCAGTGAGAGAATCTGAGCACTGCCTGCTTCCGGGCAGAGGATGTAATTTTAGCTTTTCCACCACTAACCTGCCTGGAAAATCAAACACTGGTGGCCTGCTTCGGCTCTGTGCTCAGTCCTGACAACACTTCCTGACTGGAAAATCAGAGCACGACTGCTTGCTTCCACTGGGATAGGAGTCAGTGTGGTTTTCTACTGACGTTTGGCTAGAGTAAGATTGACACTGCTAAAAGGTCTTCCATTGAGAGGTGATACATTTTAAGACGTTTGGCTGAGGAGAACAAACTTTTCTTGCTTTTTGTTTTGGTTTTCTGCTTCCCTTTTTTTGTTCATGCCTGTTGGCAGTTCTGAGTTGGAGACATCTATAGTTTCCTGTCCATGGTATACACAAGGTGTAAGGGAACTTGGGTAGCTCACCCCCCCAAAGTTCATCAAGTCCTGAGGTTGCTGGACAGCCCATCTTTTTCCTTGTATGTTTTCAGAGTCTTTGTTTGTTGTTTTATTTTCAGGGATTTCTAGATATAAGAAGGAGGATGGGTTACTTCATGTCCCCTATTAATTTTTATATCAAATTAGTTTTTCTGAACTTTTAGGAATAGATATGGTTTAGAAAAACCTTTCAAAATTCACAGAGTTCCCTCTCTCCTATTGGCTGTACATAGGGCTCAAAAATATGGTGACTGCTTTCTGAGATGCTCTGCCTTTATTCTTCTTCCTCATTTTGGTCTAAACCTCCTGTTTAAACCAAACTAAAAAGTTTTGATCAAACTATCCTCTTTGTTGTCCCAATCTTGCTTGATTTTGTTCCCATTGTGGGCAATTTCTCTCTAGTATGGGGCCCTGTTCTAAAAAAGAGCCCTGGCAGGTCATTTCAGAGTTCATAGGAGGCAGACTGCCCATACCTTCAGTTTTTCTTATATAAGCTCCTTGAACACATTTGATATTGGAGAGAACAAACTTTCTCCTTTTAGAGCTGATATTCTGAAATTGTCCCATCCCACTGCGTTCTTGGCTTCCTTCTACACAGATGTCACTTGTATTCAGGTACTTTGTCTATGAGGATATCCTGTCATTTTTATTTTAGAAATATCCCTGGTGTTTGGTGTTTAGTTTTGTTTTGGTATCTACTTGCTCTATCTTTTTTCTTAATGTGGCAATTCAAAGCAACTAAACTTTATTGTCACTGCTATTATCTTCCCAGAATCCTCTCTGTCTTTTCGTTCTTTTTATCCCATTGTCCATTCTTCTCAGAACAGCCAGTGTGGTGTTTTCTCTGCATTGTTTTCTCGTGGACAAAGTAGTATCACTTGTGTTTATGGATTATCTAAACCAAGGAGAGAATTCTCATTTTGAGTAACTGACAAATTTAAAACATCCCTCTTACAAACTCAACAATAATAATTGTAGCAAAGGAAAACTTTAGCTAGTCTTTTAGGGTCAACAGTTCCAAGGATGAGATATAATTTTTAAATTTAAAGTTGCTATAATGGCATTGACATTTTACAGTTAGACGTAATTAAAATGTGCATGCAATTAAAACAAAAATATAAAATTTCTACCACATAAATGAGACCAAGAGATTCTTTTCTACTGATGCATTTGTGAGTTTTTTTCAGAGTCCTGACAGTTCCATAATTTATAATAAATAGAGATTAAAATGAATAATGAAAGTCATCTTTTAAAATAGAGTATGTTTATAAGAAATTAATATAATTTTTGTAATTGTGCTAATTTAGAATGGAAAAAAGAATAGAATGATGATTCAAAATCCCTGATTAAAGGAAGGCTACTGCCTCTTTTACCAGAAATGTCTAATTTTTTATTGGCACTGAAGCCTAAAGGAAATTTATCATAGGAAATTTGCAAAAGGAAATGATAAAAATCATAATCAACAATGATGGATAAAATGGCTTTATTGTGAATAATAATATATGTATATCCCAACTTCAAAATAGCTAAGGCTGATTCTCTTCAATAATTCAGAAAGTCATTTTTATTTTTAAAAATGCAACTCTAGTAACCTTTCTCATATCCTTTAACATCTCTTTCTTTTCAGAGAGAGATGTTACGGCATCTTAAAACACTATCTATCTTAATGAATTTAGGTCTTTTATGGTGAACATATTTATTTTTCACATAAGTGTCTGAAAACTTTTAGTATAAATATGATTTTTTTCCTTTTTTTTTTGGAAACAGTCTTACTTGGTTGCCCTGGTTAGAGTGCCATGGCATTATCACAGCTCACAGCTCACAGCAACCTCAGACTCCTGGGTTCAAGCAATCCTCTTGTCTCAGCCTCTCCAGCAGCTGGGACTGGAGGGACAGGCACCTGCCACTAAACCTAGCTAGTTTTTTCTAGTTTTAGTAGAGATGGGGTCTCACCCTTGCTCAGGCTCATCTCAAACTCCTGAGTTCAAACAATCCACACACTTCGGCCTACCAGAGTGCTAGGCTTACAAGCATTAGCCACCACACCCAGCCCATAAACATGATTTGCTAATATTATATGTATTTTCAAATATTTAATAATATGTTGTTGCCATGAGCATGTGTCTCCCCCCCCACACACACACACATTCCATTTTTTATA
This sequence comes from Arctocebus calabarensis, assembly GCA_963573935.1. Taxonomy (NCBI): domain Eukaryota; kingdom Metazoa; phylum Chordata; class Mammalia; order Primates; family Lorisidae; genus Arctocebus; species Arctocebus calabarensis. The sequence continues at coordinate 9,981 of CAUYON010006820.1, forward strand.
ACCCAGGCTCTTTTGTATAAATTAACAAAGAAGGTTTAAATTTATGCAGAAATGCAAAATATCTAAATAATCAATATGATTTTATGAAATAAAACAGTTGGAGGATTTACATTATCTTATTTAAAGAATTAATGTAAAACTATAATATTCAAGATGGTGTGTATATATAGATCGGTGGAGTGAAGTCTGGAAACAAACTCACACATTAATGGTATAAACAACTGATTTTCTATAGAGGTGCCAAGGTATTTCAGTGGGAGGATAGTCTTTTTCCCTAAATAATGATGGAACAACAGGATATTTATGGGGGAATAAAAGCTCAACCCTTACTCCATGCCCTTAATACATAAAAATTAATACAAAGTGATCATAGTCTTTAATTTCATAAGTAAAAATATAAGATTTCTAAAAGACAACATAGGTGAAAGTTTTTATGACTGTGAGATAGACACAGATTTCTTAAATCACAACACTAGGCATAAAGAAAAAGTTATAAATTAGATTTCATCATAATCAAACCTTCTTTGAAAGAATCTGTTAAGAACATATAAAGCAAACCATGTGATGAAATATTCTATCTTGACTACATCAATGTTAATATCCTGGTGGTGATATTGTACTATAGTTTTGCATGCTTTCTACTGTAAAAACTAGATACATGGGATCTCTCTGTATATTTCTTACAACTACATAGTAATCAACAACTATTTCACAATAATAAGTTTAATTTTAAAAACCACAGACAGGGAAAAAATATATATCTTGTACCCCAAATCTATTTCTAAATTTTATAACAATGAAAAACATTAAAGACAAAAGCTCAATAAAAGCAGGAACAAAATTTTGAACAGATCCTTCATAAAAGAAATTTTGAATGGCAAATAATGATAGGAAAATATGTTCAACGTTATCTATCCAAGAAATGCAAGTGGAAACCATGTCCATTAGAATGGCTAAAATTAAATAACTGACAATATTCTGGTTCTCGACCAGCTGAAGTAAGCACATGGCATTTTGTTTCTCCCACTGTTTACAATAATAACAACAACAACAAAAACCCTGGACAACATTTATAAAACAACTGACAGAAGACTCTGAAGATGAAGGGAAGGGCATAGATGACATTAAGAACTTTGGCATTTGAGGAAAGTTCAGTAATAATATCCTGTAGATTTTTGTTTGCCTTTTTTTTATTTTGGTTTCTTATATATCACTGCCTGGGCACTGGACCACCCTGCAACCTGGAAACATCACTGGGCACAGACAAAAACGAAAGCCTCCAGAAAATCCCAGTCTTTCTAGAGAAAGGATCAGATCAAGGACAACTCAAGTGGACAGAAAAATTTTGATCATTCCTGCTCAATCTAGGAAAATGTCATGAACAAACTTCCTCCACCCACTTTGATTATCACAGGCACCAAGTCCACAGAGATTTTGGACAAATCTCTGAGTTCCATCTCCATCCTACAGTAACAGGGACATGGCACTCCTAAGCAAAGAATACTGTGTGTAGAGTCCTGTCAGTCATCTCTGACAAGTTATGACACAGCATCATTTACAGCCATGGAGACTTGGAAGGAAAAGGATTTGTCATCTGCTCCCTTCATTATCTAGGTGGCACTTGATCCTCTTCAGGTGACCAGCTGCAGAGACTGAAGGAAAAGCCTTACCTTCCATCCCTGCCCAGCAGTAACAAGCTCGTGTCTCTCTCTTTCCATACTGGATACTGCAACTGCAGACATTGTTAGCACATTTCTATCTGTCTTTATCAACCTGCAAGAAAAAAAGGATGCCCTCCTAACTAATGATGAGGGGAGGATTATAGATAGCAAGAAGATGTATGTGAAGTCATGGACAGACTCCTGAGTGGCCATGCATAAAACCAATAAGAAACAACACAACAGAAGATTTGAGAACTAAACACAGGTGTGAATTCTGCCTAGGTATCAGGTGAGTCTCTGATTAGCACATCAGTGGAATAAACCAAAATAGCGCTGACACTTCTTTGAAAGCTAAAATATTTGAACTACAGTCCACAAAATCAGGCTAGGAAGTGTGTTCTAAACCTAAAACATTGATTGCCTGATAAAATGAAAGATTTAAATAGAAACCAGAGTCTTGATTCAAAATCACACTGATGTTGAGAAGCAAAAAATATCTTAACTCAAATAAGAAAAGTCAGTCATGGAAGAGTAACACTGCCATGACACAAATGTTGGAATTATCTGACAAGAAATGTAAAGCTGGTATCATAAAAATTTTCATAGTAAGCGATTGTGAGCACCTTGAAATAAATGAAAAAACAGAAGTTTACAGCAAAGCAACAGAACATATTTCTATCACGTGGAAATTTATAAAACTGAAGATGTAAAACTAAAATAGAAATTCACTGATGGCTTACCAGCTGAATAAAAATAAGAGAAGAAAGATTTCTGAACTTGAGAAATATCAACAGAAATTGTCCAATCTGAATGGCAGAGAGAAAACAGCCTTGGAGACTTGTGGAACAAAAATGAGAGGGCAGAAATTGTAACACAGTCTGATGTGAATCTCAATGTAAGTAGAAATAATATTTAAGAAAACTATTTTGTGAAAGGAGTAGGTTAAGGGACCAAAAATCTCATAAAGTTTCCATGTTCTCTCTGAAGTACTAAAAGGGTGATACCAGTAGACAGTGGTATGTTACAGAACTTGAGAAAATATATGACAGGCTGGGTGCCCGTTTCTCAGCGGTTAAGGTGCGGGCCACATGCTCCAGGGCTGGTGGATTTGAACCCTGCCCAGACCTACTAAAGAAAAAAAAAAATAGCTGGGCATTGTGGCCTGAGGTCCCAACTACTAGGGAGGCTGAGGCAAGAAAATCGCTTGAACCCAAGGGTTTGAGGTTGCCATGAGCTATGACAACACAGCACTGAGGGTGACAAAGTGAGACTCTATCTCAATAAAAAGAAAAAAAAAGAAAGACAAGAAAACATATTACAAAAAAAATACCAAACTGCCAGTCATGGTGGCTCATGTCTACAATCCTATCACTTTGGGAGGCTGAAGCAGGGGATCTCTTGAGCCCAGAAGTTCCAGGCCAGCCTTAGAAACATAGGAAGACTCAATCTCTACAAAAAATAGAAAAAATTAGCTGGATGTTGTAGCATGTGCCTATAGTCCCATCTACTCAGGAGGCCAAGGATCAGTGAGCTGTGTTGACAGCATCACCGCGTTCCAGCATCATGACAGAAAGAGTCTGTGTCTCAAAAAAACAAAACTATATGCTATATACAAAAAACTCACTTGAAATATAATCATACAGGTATTTAAAAGTAGGATGTATCATGCAAACACAAAGCCAGGAAAACTGGAATAACTACATTAATGTCAGACAAAGTAGACTCCAAAGCCAAGAAAATTACAAGGGATAAAAAGAAAATCACATTATGATAAAAGGATCAATTCATGAAGAAGACAAAATAATCCTAAATGTATATGTACCAAAAAGCAGAGGTTCAAAATTCATGAAGCAAAATCTGCCAGAACTAAGAAGAGAAATAGACAAATCCATAATTATAGTTTGGATTGAAAGAAGCATGAAACAGAAAGTCAGTAAAAATATTTAAAAATGGAGCAACAGTATCAATTAACAGGATCTAGTTGAAATTTATTGAATACTCCAACTAACAAATGCTAACTATATATATATATATATTTTTTTTTTTTTTTTTTTTTTGGCATTTTTTGGCCCAGGCTGGGTTTGAACCTGCCACTTCTGGCATATGGGGCCAGCACCCCACTCCTTTGAGCCACAGGCGCCGCCCTAAATATATATTTTTCAAGGCAGCTGGAGCACCAAGCTAGACCATATGCTGGGATATAAATAAATGAAAAATATTAAAAGAAACTCATACAAGATACAGTGCATGCCAAAAAATGTATACACATTTTAAGAAAGGAAAAACTACATTAAAATTGTAATACTCTAGTCACGTTTGACTTCCACAATTACAAGAGGTGTTCAAACATACAAGATTACTTGTATTCATCTTTCATTATTGGTACATATTGAGTATTACAACTTTAATACAATTTTTTTTCTTTCTTAAAATGTATATAATTTTTGTAACCTCTGTATATTCTTAGATCAGACTGGGATTAAACAAAATTAATTAGAGAGATAGAAAGGAAATAATAAAGATAAGAGCAGAAATCAAGAAAACTAAAAACATGAAAACATAAGAGAAAGTCATTCCCAACATCCAGGTTTTTTTTAAAAAGATAAATAAAATTGATAAGCATCTAGCACAATTGACAAAGATAAAGAGAGTTGCCAACGACCAATGTCAAAGATGACAGAGGAATTCTAACCATAGAAACCACAGACGTTAAAGGGGTAATAAAGGAATAACATGAACAAGCCTATACACAAATTCAAAAACTTAAGCAAAAAGTTTCAATTCTTTGGAAAATCACAAACTAATAAAACTCACCCAAAATGAAATAAGTAATTTGATAGTCTTATATTACAGAAATTTAATTTACTGGATTAATTCTACCAGACATTTAAAAATGAAATAATGGCTAGATGAAGTGACTCACTCCTATAATCCTAGCACTCTGGGAGCCGAGGTGTGGGGGGTATCTTGAGCTCAGGAGTCTGAAACCAGCCTGAGCAAGAGCGAGACCCTGCCTCTACTAAAAATAGAAAAAACTAGCCCAGTGTCCTGGGGGGTGCCTATAGTCACAGCTACTAGAGAGGATGACTTGAGCCCAAGAATTTGAGGTTGCTGTGAGCCATGATGATGCCATGTCACTCTACTCAGGGCCATAGAGTGAGTCTCTGTCTCAAAAATAAATAAACATGTTAAAAAATAAATAAAAATAAAATAACATGAATTTTACACAAATTCTTTCAGAAAACAAAAGTGGAGGGAACACTTCCCACCTTATTTTACAATGAGGCTGGCATTACCCTGATATCAAAGCCAAATAAAGACAGTATGAAAAAACAAAACTATAGGCCAACATTCCTTATGAGCATAGATGCAAAAGATTTTTTAAAAAATAACAGTAAATCACATCTATAAATACATAAAGACACTACAACTGGATACAATTTATTCCACAACTGCAAGGCCAGTTCAAAATTTGAAAAGCAAACAATGTAATGTGCAATTTGACAGACTACAGAAGAAATACCACAAGATTATAGAAAGGGTAAGGGTGTCCATTCTCTCCAGTACTATGCAACCAGAAATTCCAAGCATTGCAATAATGCAAGAAAAAAAAGTCATATAATTTGGAAAGGAAGAAATAAATCTATCCTTGTTTGCAGAGTTCATGATTGTCTGCATAGAAAATCCCAAGGAATCTACAAAAAAAATTCCTGAAACTAGTGACTTAGCAAGATCATAGAATACAACATCAACACACAAAAATCAACCATATTTTTATATATTAGAAAAGAACAATTGGAAATAGAAATAAAAAATGTAGTACTATTTATATAATACTATTTATAATAGCTCCAAAAAATTAAAACAAAATTGACAAAAACATCTTCTGTACAGGATCTGTATTGCATAAAATATACAATTCTGACAAAAAATCAAAGAAAACTTAAATAAGTGGAAAAACATACCATGTTCATGTGTTGGAAGACTCACTGTAATTCAGAGTCCTAGACTTTAGAATAAGACAGGCCTTCACTTCATAATAACTATCTTCCTTTTGAAAATCAGTTTCTGATTTGCTATTGGCTCCTATGGTAGAGACCAAACTCCTGAGTGTGTGATAGTTAATACTATGTAACTCAAAGCACCCATCATGAATTTATGTAATCTATTTCACTGAGTCAAAATATTAGATATTTGCAAACCTATTCCTTTGTTACATGGAATGATAAATACAAGACCAGAACAAAACAAAGTCACGTATAATATGTATTCATGTGGAACTTATTCCTAATGCCACAGCTTCTGACCCTGGTGCACCTTATAGCCCCACAGGGATTCCACTGTAAACATTTAACAAGGAGAAGAAAGCACCTTGGTTTGTAGATATGTCTGCAAAGTACAATGAGTCATCTGAAAGTGAATGGTTGCTGTATTACAACTCTATTCAGGAATGTCCCTGAATGTCTGTGGTAAAGAGAAACCTGTATGACAGTTCTATGCCAAAACCTCTCAAAATCCTCCTATTGGGCAGAGTTTGGGAAGGTATATTTGGTTGTCATTTAGAGTTGTAGGAGATATGTCCTCAGTTTAGAGTTATACTGACTCATGACAAATGACTCATGAGTTGACTAAAAGTTCATAGCTAGGAAAGAATATAAGTGGAAAATTACCAAGGAACTGTGAAGGAGAATATGTGGGCACACCTTTAGGAATGTGGCAGTGTTCAAGGACATAAATAGCCACTAGGGGACAGGACATTAGAGGGAGGAACACAAATGAGGTTTGGGCATTTATTCCTTTGGCTATGCTGAGCATTGAGGTGGCCTTCACAATGTTACTCTTCATAAGGCCACAGCTCCTATTGGGATGGTCTTTGCTGCTGGGTTCTGGTTCCCTTCCCTCACATATTAAACTTGGTGACAATAGTGGTCCTACTGTCAGTAGTCACAGGGTGCCTCACCACCAGCTGCCCAGCTTTGAGCCCTTTAGATGTCCTCAAGTGTCCCATTGTTTCTTAGCAATTGACTATATACCATAGTGGGGATTTTTATCTTTTGTTCTGTTACTATGCCTGTATCTGGAATGATGCCTGCCACACATCAGGTTTTTAGTAAATGTTTCCTGAGTGAACATATATGTGGGCCACTTTCTTTCCATTAAGACATGAATTCCTTAAGCATTTCTTTTAAAAAAAATTTATGGTGTACAACTCGCTGTTCAACCCTAAGCATTTCTATTACTTACCAAAAACGCGTGCTCACTGGTATTGGCATGGATGTGAAGAAACAACATAAACTGATAAGATTTTCTGAGGACTACTTACTACCATCTATCAATAGTTTAATTTGTACACATTTTAACTGGGCGATTCTATCATTTAGTTATTTGTGCCAAAGAAATAATCACACAAATATGGAAAAGGTGAATGGACAATTTGCTATTCATTATTTATAACAGTAAAAATTGGAAAGAAACTAAATACCCGAAGAATTGATTAAATAAACATGATACAGTGCAGTGAAGGGAAAGAATGATTGCCTGTCTCACCAGATACCTGGATTAAGAGACAGTCTTAAGTGTTAAAAACAAGTTGTAAAGAAACAATAACCATGTTTTTGATAATGAAGTGTTTGCTCCAGCATAAAGTGTAGCCTAGAGTTAAGCGTCAGTGAACACTGGTTTTATTATCTAGGTGAGCGGGACAGCAGGAGAGAGTTTCGCTGCTATATTTTGATCAGTTTGAACATTCATTTAAATTTTTTAAAAGAAATATTTACCAACCTGAGAAAGAGGAACATCCCCCTCTGCTAAAAATAGAAAAACCAATCGGTGTTGTGTTGGACGCCGGAGTCTGAGGCAAGAAGATCAACTTGAAACCAGGAATTTGAAGTTGTTGCGAGTTATGATGCCAGAGCACTCTACCCTGGGTAACAGAGACTGTCTCCTAAAAAAACCAAAACCCAATCCAAAAAACCAAAAGACATTTAAATATATTTAAATTGAAACAGAAAACCCTCAAGTGTTTAAAAAACAATAAGACTTATTTAACAGTCCTGCTCCGTGTAAAATTGCGAAGCTTATTACAAAACGAACAAATGTTTTGGGTTTGACTATTGATTAGACTGTTACATTTAGCTTTCACACTACAAGTTCAAAGATTTTTATATAGAAGAATGCATTTAATGAAAAAGCAGATTATCTGAGTTATTAGTAAGCCAGTTGTTTATAGAAAATATGTCTTTTGTACTTCCAAAATAAATCCTACATAATACTGAGTAGGGTTTATTTCAACAGCTGATTAAGGAGACACACGCGTGACATCGGGAACCGACCTTGGCCCTGAAGTCTCCTCAAGACCGCGGACACCGGGCAACACCCACCACCCCACCTAGGCTGCAGTGCAAGTCCCCAGATCCGGCTGAGCGAGGCGGGAGATTCAGCAGAGAGAAGCGTTGGACTCCGCCAAATCTGACTGAGCGAAACGGAAGACAAGCGTAGACTTGGCGGAGCGAAGCGGAGGACGCGCCAAGGGGAGCGCGGGAAGCCGAGCCAAGCCCTTCCGCACCATATTCTGAGCCCCAGTGTGGGACGGGTTCGCCCCTCTCAACATCCCCACGCTAGGCTCCCAGGAGCCGGCAGCCCAGGACTAAGGGTGGGGGTGGTCAGAGGATGTGAGTTCTGTGTCTGGACGTGCCCTCCCACCTCGCTCGGCTGGACCTAGGGGCGTCCTCTTGCCTAGCGCTTCCCAAGAATTGCTGGGAAGCTTCACGCTCTGCTCCCAAGATCGCGGGGTTTCTTGACTCTACAGCTTCTGCCCTCCAGGGTGGACGGGATCTAATTTTTTTTTTTTTTTTTTTAGACAGAGTCTCTCTATGTCGCCCTCGGTAGAGTGCGGTGGCGTTACAGCTCACAGAAACCTCAAACTCTTGGGCTTAAGTGATTCTCTTGCCCCAGCCTCCCTAGTAACTGGGACTACAGGTGCCCACCACAACGCCCCGACTATTTTTGTGGTGGTTGTTGTCATTGTTGTTTAGCAGGCCCAGGCTGGGTTTGAACCTGCCAGCCCCGGTGTATGTGGCCAGCGCCTTAACCACTGAGCTATGACCGCCAAGCTAGAATCTAGTTTTTTATCATTTGATAGAAAAAATAATTGATGTAATATTGGCCTGATGCATGCTCAATATATGTAATTGAGTAAAAAAGATGTTCCTGCAATATTATGCCCCTATGTTTCTAATTTGGTAAAAATCAACAGAATGCTCATGTTAATTTTAGATAGGGTCATCTCTAGGAGATGCGCAATTTAGTTGATAACCATTTTTTCTTATTTTGCATTGTGTGTTATCATATACAGTAGTATTTATTTTTGAAGGTTTTTTCCTTTCTCATTTCCTGAGATAAACTGTGTTGATCACAGATCATTCTCTTACAGTACTCCATATTCAAATATTTTATTTACTTTTCACAACCTTATATCCAAGAGACATTTGTATATATCTTAACTTCTCTGTGCAGCTTTATGTAAAAGACATGTCAATGAGGGAGAATCTCTGTTCTTCTCCCCACCCCTCTTTGTACTGCAAAATTTTTAGACACACAGAAAAGTAGAATATGGTAAAATGAGCCTCCATATATAGCCAACCATGCCCTTGATTCAAGAAAACAAACTTTTGTCACATTTGATGTGTTAGTTTTTGCTGAAAAACTGTAAAGTGAATTAACAAAGATAATTACAATTATAAAAATCCTTCACTGTGCGTGCCTTCATAAAAACTCAATATTTTCCAACATAATTCCACTTAACAAATAAGAATAACTGCAATGTTCCTTAACGTTTCCTTCCTTCCTTCCTTCCTTCCTTCCTTCCTTCCTTCCTTCCTTCCTTGCCGGCCGCGGGGGCGGGCCCCCCCCCCCGCCCCCCCCCCCCCCACCGCGAGGGGGGGGGGGGTGGGTT
>CAUYON010006823.1:0-14278 GCA_963573935.1 Arctocebus calabarensis
CATATACTGTCCCGGGCCAAAAACTATAGAAAAAAAAAATTATATAAGGCATTATACTACGTGGGAAATAAAAAGATGCTTAAGACATTGTGGCATCAATTGAATTACAGTTTAGTTTTGATGGAGATTTAACCAAAAAAATAAATAATTCTAATAAAAGCAACATACATGCCATCAGAAACTTATGTTATAGAAGCACAGAAGAGCAATAATTCTGATTAACAAAAAAGCAGTTGGAAATTGCCTGCATTTGCGCATTGCTGCTATTTTTTCATGTTTCTTTGATAGGTGCTGAGGAGAAAATACTAGGAGAATTTAGAGATACATATAATCCAGCTGCTTCTGATTTTCATCTTCAAGCAATGATACAGTCTGCTGGTAAACTGGTCCTTATTGATAAATTGCTTCCCAAAATGAAAGCAGGAGGTCATAAAGTGCTCATCTTCTCTCAAATGGTACGCTGCCTTGACATCCTGGAGGACTATCTCATACATAAAAGGTGAGGCATAGTATAATCCATTGACATGTACCATGGATTATATTAAATATATGTTATTAACTTTTGTGCAGCACTGTATTGTAACCCAACTTTACTCATATCTTTCTCTTTACTAGATAAGAATGTATTCAAATCTGTAAGTAAACTTGCCTAGGATTATTATATGTTGTGAGTTTTCCTTACCTGCATTTGTTTTCAATAGTAGGTGAGCCTGATTAAGAAAACCTAAAATATAGCCAGACGTTGTGGTGGGTGCCTGTAGTCCCAGCTACTTGGGAGGCTTGTAAGCCCAAGAGTTAAAGGTTGCTGGGTGCTGTGATACCACGGCACTCTACACTGGGTGACATAGTGAGACTCCGTCTCAAAAGAAAACCTAAATTCATAGGTATTTGTTGACCTAGGAATTTAGTAGCTTATGTTTTACTTGATTTGTAAACTTCATGATAATGCCACTTACATGGACTTCTGTTTAAGACAGCCATCTTCAAAATTGGAAAAAAATGTTTCAAGATCCTATTTGATCTATTTCTTTTTTTTTTTTTTTTGAGACAGAGCCTCAAGCTGTCACTCTGGATAGAGTGCTGTGGCATTGCAGCTCACAGCAACGTCCAATTCCTGGGCTCAAGCGAGTCTCCTGCCTCTGCCTCCCAAGTAGCTGGGGCTACAGGTGCCCGCCACAACGCCCGGTCATTTTTTGGTTGTAGCCGTGGTTGTTTGGCGGGCCCGGGCTGGATTCGAACCCGCCAGCTCAGGTGTACATGGCTGACGCCTTAGCTCATTGAGCCACAGGCGCCGAGCCCTATTTGATCTATTTCATTGCTATAATTACAACTTTAATTGTACTTTTATTCTTATGCACTATGTAAAATTTGTTCATCCTTTAATCTTTTCCAGTTTGTTTAATGTGGGGTTTTTGTTTTATTGCTACATGACAGTAAGATAGTCTTAACTATTGTCTAACGAGGCTAGGTGTGGTGGCTCATGCATGTAATGTAATCCCAGTATTAGATGGGAAGGCTAGAGGATTGCTGGAGACTGGGAATTTTCAGACCAGCCTGGACAAAGTAGTGAAGCCCTGTCTTAATAAAGAATACAAACGTTAGCCAAGTATGTGCAGTCCTGGATACTTGGGAGGCTAAGGCAGGAGGATTCCTTGAGCTTAGGAGTTCCAGGTTATGGTGAGCTATGATTATGACACTGCTCCAGCCTGGGTGACAGAGTGAGACCCTGTCTACAAAAAATAACATATTTTTTCTAATAAGTTTTTAGGCTATGACAAATAGAATATTTATCATAGGATATTTTATCAGAACATTAGGATTCAATCTAATATCAACCAGGTAATATAAAAGGAAATTAGTAATTTCAGTTCTAGATTATAATTTGATAAGTTTTTGATACTTTGAGATAAGGAGATGTGTGTATGGGTTTATATTATCAGCAACTATTTAGGGCACCTTCATTTGTTTTCTGTCTAGTTCCTTTTTTTACTGTTAGTATTCTAATCCGTTAGCCTTATTTCAAAAGGTATATTAGTCTCAATTTTATACTATATAAGTAGTAGGAACGTTGAATTGCAGTATTTCTAAAATTAGCTATTTTACATTTTCTTGATCTCCTTACACACTGAAGATTCTACAAAGATAAAACTGTACCTGCAAATTTCTATTATAATCAATTTCATGGAAACCCCCAAGTATCTTTATTGTCATGAGTAACATTTTTAGAAGTCATATCTCCATTTTGCAGGTGCTAGAGATATAGCAGAGCTACTGATAAAACCAGTAAGTCATCGGTGGTGCCTGTGGCTCAGTGGGTAGGGTGCTGGTCCCATGTGCTGGGGGTGGGGAGTTCAAACTCGGCCCAGTCAAACTGCAACAAAAAATAGCCAGGTGTTGTGTCAGGAGTCTGTGGTCCCAGCTACTGGGGAGGCTGAGGCAAGAGAATCGCCGCGCCTAGGCCCAGGAGTTGGAGGTTGCTATAAGCTGTGTCACGCCACAGGACTCTACCAAGGGCGATAAAGTAAGATTCTGTCTCTATTAAAAAAAAAAAAAAAAATTATGTCTTATGTGGAAAGAAGTGTCTGAAACCAGAGGAAGTATGGCAGATGTTATATGTATGCCACTTACATCCCTATTCTAGCTCTAAAGTGAATTTTTCTACATTTTATTTTTATTGGTGTCTTATAATTTGGGGGGTTTGTGTGTTTTAAGTAGGAAAGAAAAAAAGAAATTAAAGGATAATGGCCTTACAGTAATGACTATAAAGAATTTGACAGCATTGAAGTTTGCCCTCAGTAGCACATGATATAGAAACAAGTTTATCAGTTCAGAGAGAAATACAGATTAAGGATAAAACTCAAAACATTCATAGACTTCTTGTTTAAAATTATGTGAAAATGTCTACTTTTTTTTTTTTTTTTTTTGGCATGCTATGACATTAGTGTTAGTCTAGCTCACAGCAACTTCAAACTTCTAAGCTCAAGCGATCCTCCTGCCTCAACCTCCCAAGTAGCTGAGACTACAGGCATCTGTCACAATGCCCAGCTGATTTTTCTATTTTTAGTAGAAATGGGGTCTCACTCTTATTCAAGCTGGTCTCAAACTCCTGTACAGCTTCTGTGGCTCAAAGGAGTAGGGCGCCAGCCCCACATGCCAGAGGTGGTGGGTTCAAACCCAGCCCTGGCCAAAACCAGAAAATAAAAAATAAAAAAAAAGAAATTCTCCCATCCAGGCCTCCGAGAGTGCTAAAAAAACAGGTGCAAGCTGCACCGCCCAGCCAGAAAAATCTCTTATTTCCTTAAAAAAAAAAAATTATGAGATCAGCAAGGTGGTTTTTATGGACATTTTTGTTATTCCAACTTTTTGAGAATGATATTAATTATAGTGCTATTTTACCTTTATACCCAGGAATGCAGAGATTTTGTATCTTTTCAAAATCTGTGTTTCCTCTGTGGCATGAACACCAAAAAGTACAGTCATAGAGAATAACTGGAGTGATATTTCTTCTTAATTTTTATGGCAAACACAATTTTGTGGAAAATAGACTTTACATTTGATAGAATGTACTTTCATTTTTAGTATATTCATCTATCTAAATGTATTCCCTTTTCATAGATATTTATATGAGCGAATTGATGGCAGAGTCAGAGGCAATCTTCGGCAAGCTGCTATTGATCGATTTAGTAAACCTGATTCAGATCGATTTGTTTTTCTCCTGTGTACCCGAGCTGGTGGATTAGGCATCAACTTGACTGCAGCTGATACATGTATAATTTTTGATTCTGACTGGAATCCTCAAAATGACCTTCAGGTAAATAAATTCTGTGGCTACTAAGAAATGTAATTTTTCTAAAAAATCACGTTATTATTTTTGGTAATCCACATCTTTTATTTTTATCTCAACAAACTAACTGTATGTTTCCCTATGAAATATCTGTGCCAAATAGGTGAAATTGTTTTAATTTTAATGTAATAACAGTATACTTTTTAATGTGTCTTACTATTATAAGAAGGGGTACTTGAGTGCAATATTTTTATTGTTTAAAGAATTTTATGTAAATTTGAGACAGACCTGACCTCTTAAGGGCTTATGTGCGATCAAAATTTCAGAATTTTATTTCTTTTTTTTTATTTTATGTACACAATTTATTTGTGTACTTTTTTTTTTTTTAAGTCATTTGTACATAGCTCGTGAATACATTTATGCCATTATGGGATTCAACATGCCGATTATTTATACAAATTGGAGTGTGTACAGCCCACTAATCAACATAGCCTTCACCTCATTTACCCAGTTACAACGTTAAGACATTTGTGTTCTACACCTGATAGATCCAACTTGTACTTGCAATATGCTCCATAGGTGTGGTCCCCCTGCTAACCCCACCTCTATCGACCCACCCCCCTCCCTTCCCTTCCCTCCTCCATCCTAGGCTATAGTTGTGTTTCATTTTTCATATGCAAGTGTGAGTAATTATAAATTGATTTCACAGTAGTATTGAGTACATTGGATATTTTTTTAAAAAATAAGTACTCATCCCTTCCCTCCCCAGCCTTCCCCGCAAGCGGAGGCGGCAGCGCCTCGCTTTTTCTTTTTCTTATACACCCCTTTCCCCCTCCCTTTTTTTTTTTTCCTTCCACCACCACCACCACCTCTTTTCCTTTCACCGTTTCTCCCCAGTTTCTCCCCAGAGGCGAGTCCCCAGGTAGGGCTCTGCAGAGCCGTCTCACCCCCTCCCCCTCCCGGTGCCACCGGGCTGCAGCGGTTGGAGGAGGGGCCACAGGCCTGGGGTCACCGTGGAACTAATTTGCTGACCCAGCACCTGCTACCGGCAACCGATTCCCCCTCTTCTTCCTCCCCGGGTCCCAGATGACCCCACGTGGCCATTGTGCGGCCTATAGCTCTGACAGCGAGGAGGAGGAGCAGGAGGAAGAGGAAAAGATAACATCAAGCTGGGTGTCAGGCAGATCCAAAGGATATCATGAAGTTTCCAGGACCTTTGGAAAACAAGAGATTGTCTTTCCTCTTGGAAAAGGAAATCACAAGGGAAGCCCAGATGTGGAAGGTGAATGTGCCAAAAATGCCTACAAATCAGAATGTTTCTCTGTCCCAGAGAGATGAAGTAATTCAGTTGTTGGCCAGACTTAAGTACCAGTTCAGCCTTTACCCAGAAATATTTGCTTTGGCTAGCAATCTTTTGGACAAGTTTTTAGCTACTATAAAGGCCCACCCAAAATACTTGAGTTGTATTGCAGTCAGCTGTTTTTTCTTAGCTGCCAAGACTGTTGAGGAAGATGAGACCATCCCAGTACTAAAGATATTAGCAAGAGATAGTTTCTGTGGATGTTCCTCATCTGAAATTCTGAGAATGGAGAGAATTATTCTAGATAAGTTGAAATGGGATCTTCACACAGCAGATGAAGAATGGTGCTAAACACCATTGGATTTTCTTTACATTTTTCATGCCATTGCAGTTGTCAACTAGGCCTCAGTTACTTTTCACTTTGTCCAAACTGAGCCTGTCTCAACATTTGGCAGTCCTCACCAAGCAACTGCTTCACTGTGTGGCCTGCAACCAACTTCTGCAATTCAAAGGATCCATGCTTGCTCTGGCCATGGTTAGTTTGGAAATGGAGAAACTTATTCCAGATTACAGAAAGCACAGATGAATAGCTCCCAGTTGATCCATTGTTGGGATCTACTGGCACATCCCCTTTGCACTCTGCAGTCTTCCTTGCCTCTAAATTACGTTTATGTCTACCGCCCCCTCAAGCACACCTTGGTGACTTGTGACAAAGGAGTCTTCAGATTACATCCCTCCTCTGTCCCAGGCCCACATATCTCCAAGGACAACAGCAAGCCAGAAGTGCCAGTCAGAGGTATAGCAGCCTTCTACCATCATCTCCCAGCTGCCAGTGGGTGCAAGCATACCTCTGCTAAACGCAAAGTGGAGGAAATGAAAGTGGATGACTTATATGATGGAATCAAATGGCTCTATAATGAAGATGTGGATTCTATGTGTGGCACTGATTTGTCAAGATAAGAGGGACATGCTTTCCCTTGTCCACTTTTGGAGCCTATTTCTGTCATGTAGTTTCCACAGTATGACAGAAGTGTTACCATCAAATGCAGACAAAGGTAGACCACTCTGGAGATGAGAACATGCAAAACCAGGAAAGGCTGCAGAAGATTATACCTTATCCGGCTAATTTGAAGTGAACCAGAAAAAAAAAAAAAACCCTTATTTACTTGTCTAGATAATTATAATCCAACATTATTTAAGTACTTAAAGACCAAAAAAAAAAAAATTTTTTTTTTTTTTTTGAGACAGAGCCTCAAGCTGTCACCCTAGATAGAGTGCTATGACATCACGGCTCACAGCAACCTCCAATTCCTGGGCTCAAGTGAGTCTCCTGCCTCCACCTCCCAAGCAGCTGGGACCACAGGCGCCTGCCACAACTCCTGGCCATTTTTTTGGTTGCAGCTGTCGTTGTTTGGCGGGTCTGGGCTGAATTCGAACCCGCCAGCTCAGGTGTATGTGGATGGCGCCTTAAACCATTGAGCCACAGACGCCGAGCCAAGACCAAAAAATTTTGTAAAAGATGCAAAATTTTATTTAAAATAAAGTTTTTTTCAGCTGTATTCTTTTTTCTGCTGGAATGTAATGTAGCATACCCCATGTTAAAAATTCACATTTAATGTTTTTTTAAAAAGTTCCAAAATTCATAGCTAGCAAACTTGCACCCATGTCCTGATTTAATTTTCCTCTTGTTTTTGCTTGCTTCTTTATTGAGTAGTTAATGAATTTTATGCATATTGATCTATATTTGTCTTCCACTGACCCCAAAATTATTTTTAGCAATTTAATGAACAGATTAGGGAGGGCGATGTAACAGCCATGTGTAATCCGTGATTCAAATTCCAGTTAATCTGAAAAGGGTACTTTGGAATTGTCCAATATGAATCAGAGGAAGTAATAGAGAAAGGTCTCATATTACCACGTTATTTTGTGTTTGTCTCATTTCAATTTCCACAGTTTAAAAACAATTACTGTTGTTATTTTTGTCTGTCTTAAAGTGAAGTCTTTAAAGATGGCATGTAATTAGGATGTTCTTAGATTTCTTGAATGCATTTCTGACATTTGTATAAAATAATTTGTGATAAAGTTAATATCCAGGTGCTCACCAAAGAAACAAATATGTAACCACTAAAATTCGATTTTTGTAACTGCTCAGTTTTCACTCATTTATAATCAGTAGGAAAGACTGTGTAGATATTGGGGCAGCTTCATGATTTGAGTTTATAACATGTAAAAACTGAATTTAGTACACTAGTTTTATATTAAACTGCTAGGATTTTCTCGATAAGTTATTCCCCTTGCCGCCTCAGCCTACCTTTATTTCTTTTAATTGACTTCTGGATCCTGAGCTCCCTTTGCGGTCTAAATAAGGTATTACAGTCAGATCATGTACTGATGATAAAAGCTTCTGGTAGCAATAAAAAGTTGTCCTTTAAAAAACAAAAAAAAAGTACTTTATCATAGTTTTACCTTCCAATAATCATCTCTATAAGTAAGGACTATAGAGAGTATAGTATGTCTTTGAATAAAATATTGTAGAAAACAGCATACATGTTATGACTATATTTGGATTTTGTCTCTAGTACAAAATTTATACCTCTAATAGATATTTTATAGATAAAAGATATTTTACTTCTTGTATTTGTCTCTAGTTATAGATCAAACTAGTCTTTACATACAGTAAATCCAAAGAGATATTTTACCTCTTATATTTTTCCTAGACTTAAAGTTGCCTATTTACGAATGATTCCTGGTTGCAAATAGGATAAAATTGATGTGGGTAGGATAAAGATGTCAACAAATGGATGCTGGGCATAGGGCCTAGTATCTCATACCTGTAATCCCAGCAGTATGAGGGATAGTTTGAGCCCAGAAGTTTGAGACCATCTTGGGCAATAGAACAAGCCACCATCTCTATAGTAAAATAAAATAATTAAACTGGGCATGGTGTCTCATGCCTGTAATCGTAGCACTCTGGGAGGCCAAGGTAGGAAGATCACATGAACTTTAGGAGTTCAAGACCAACCTGAGCAGGATTGAGACCCTACCTCCACTAGAAATAGAAAAAGGCACTGCCAGGCACTGTGGCAGGCGCCTATAATCCCAGCTACTTGGGAGAGTACGCAAGAGGATCACTTGAGCCCAGGAGTTTAGTATTGCTGTGAACTATGATGCCATGGCGCTCTACCCAGGGTGACAGAGTGAGACTCTGTCTTTTAGCTCAAAGGAGTAGGGCGCTGGCCCCATATGTGCATATGTTCAAACCCACACAGCAATGGCTAGAAACTGCATTTAAAAAAAAAAAAAAAGAATTAGCAAGGCATGGTAGTGCATGCCATGTACTTCAGCTACATGGAAGTAGCTGAGGCAGGGACATCACTTCAACCCAGGAGTTCGAGGCTCCAGTGAGCTATACAGGTAGGACTCCACTCCAGCCTGAGAGACAAAGCGAGAAGCTATCTCAAAAAACAAACAAACAAACAAGGAGCATAGTACTGATCCCACATATGAATTTTAAAGCTAACAATTTATGATTTAATCTGTCTGAAGATAATGGGAACATGATTAATAATTGGGGTGAAAGACTGAGATTATGTAACATTTGGAGTCAACATGTATCATTAAATTTTAAGTTTAGTAGCAACTCAAAATGTGAAGCTGTTATGCATCTTTAATTTCTCCACTTCATTCATGTGTACATACAAATTAAATAATTAGTTTCTCCTCCATTTAAGTAAAGTTTAGATCTCCTAGGCTGGGTGTAGTGACTCATGCCTGTAATCCTAGCAATCTGCAAGGCCATGGCAGGTAGATTGCCTGAGCTCAGGAGTTCAAGACCAGCCTGAGCAAGAGTGAGACCCCTGCCCCTAAAAGAGCTGGGAGTTGTAGTGGTTGTCTGTAGTTCCAGTTACTCAGGAGGCTGAGGCAAGAGGATTCTAAAACCTAAGAGTTTCAGGTTGCTGTGAGCTATGATGCCAACGTAAGCTATCAAGGGTGACAAAATGAAATTCTGTCAAAAAAAAAAAAAAAATTAGGTCCCCGGAGTCACTAACCTAAGAGTTTTTTTTCTCCTTTTAAAAATTACCCAGGTTAAGAAGATTATATTGAAACGATTGTTGATAATGCACTAAAAAAAATTTAGAAATTTAGGGTAGGACTTTAAAGCTTGAATTGCTATCAGCTAAAAGATCTGTTCATAGATTTTGTCTCCTTTCTAAAATTATGTTGATTGCGTCTCCATTAAAATATAATAATCCTTCATAGATTTATATTAAATTTTAACTTACTGCTGATAGTATGACTATTTCTCAATCTGACATGTTCTTCCTTAATTTCTAGAAAAAGATTATGTCAAATTATCAAGCATGTCTGAAAGTTTTTATGTATGTTTTTATTCCATATATATGGTTTAATGTTACATGCCTTTTGGGAAAAAAATTAAATTTATAACTTTTCATTTTATACAGGCCCAAGCTCGTTGCCACAGAATTGGTCAGAACAAAGCAGTTAAAGTCTACAGACTAGTGACTCGTAACTCATATGAGAGAGAGATGTTTGACCGAGCCAGTCTGAAACTGGGCCTAGATAAGGCTGTGTTACAGAGCATGAGTGGAAGAGACAGTAACGTTGGTGGTGTATGTACATTTTCTTTTTTCAACTTGGGCCTTTCGTGTTGTTTTGTTTCTATTTAATTTTACCTCGGGTAGTTTATCATTTAATTGTGGTCGTACTAAACACAAAATAAATAGTTGTTTTTTTTTTTTTGTTTGTTTTTTTGAGACAGAGCCTCAAGCTGTCACCCTGGATAGAGTGCTATGGCATCACAGCTCACAGCAACCTCCAATTCCTGGGCTCAAGCGAGTCTCTTGCCTCCACCTCCCAATTAGCTGGGACTACAGGTGCCCGCCACAACGCCTGGCCATTTTTTGGTTGCAGCTGTCATTGTTTGGCAGGCCCGGGCTGGATTTGAACCCACCAGCTCAGGTGTACGTGGCTGGCGCCTTAGCCGCTTGAGCCACAGGTGCGAAGCCAAAATACATTGTTTTTATGTGAGGAGAAATGATCAATATAAAGCCATATTTAGTTAATATTTTTGAATCCTGATTTGTCTGTATAGCTTCACACCTTTTGAATTCCAACAATGTGTTTTTAAGATAGAAATTCTTTGCTTTCCTTATAAAATATTTATATCATGGCATAGCAAAATAGAATTTGTGAATGGCTCAGCTCCTGTAGCTCAGGAGCTAGGGCACCTGCCATATACATAGGGGCTGGCAGGTTTGAACCCGGCCTGGACCTGCCAAACAACAATGACAACTACAACAACAACAAAAAAAATAGGCAAGCGTTGTGGCAGGCACCTGTAGTCCCAGCAACTTAGGAAGCTGAGCCAAGAGAATCTCTTTAGGCCAAGAGTTTGAGGTTGCTGTGAGCTGTGATGCCACGACAGTCTACCGACGTTGACATAGTGAGACTGTCTCAAAAAAAGAAAAAAGAATTTGTAAATTTTCTGTATTATTTATATAAACATTTCTTCACAATATTGGCTTTGTTTTGTTATAAATGATGATTTTTTAAACATTTTTTTCCCTCAAGATTCTTATTTAATACCGTGGGCTCGTATCAATAATAGAATCCTAGCACTGACAGAGCCTTGGTAGGTTCCATATGCCTTACACTTTGTTTTAAACTAAAGCTGTTTTATGGAAATGGGTAATTCTTATTTTAAAGGTGGCAAAGAAGAGTCAGCAAATTCAGTTAATCATTTCATTGAATTCTCTCCTATGTGCATTCCAAACCCAAATGCAATTTAAATGTGACCTCTTACGTTCTTTGATATTCTTTAGGAATACTTTCTCTCTCATTTTATGAACTTTAAAAAAAGCTATTGTTACCAAAATTTTTTTTCTTTAGATTCAGCAGCTTTCCAAAAAGGAAATAGAAGACTTGCTTCGAAGAGGTGCTTATGGTGCCATTATGGAGGAAGAAGATGAAGGCTCTAAATTCTGTGAAGAGGACATTGATCAGATTTTGCTGCGTCGTACAAAAACTATCACAATTGAATCAGAAGGACGTGGGTCGACATTTGCTAAGGTAACAGCGAATACTGTCATGATGTCACATCTTCACTACTAAAAAAATTTAACAGTCTCTTAATGTTTAATTTACTGAATTTCATAAAGCAAGAAATTCTATATAAAATGAAAAGCAGAGCCTAAGGAACAACTTTGTAGAGAAAATAACATTTAAAGTAAGCCTTGAAAGAATGATCAATTTTATTGTATTACAAAGAGAAAGAACCTAAGTGAATCACATGTTGCTCAACTACAAGGACCTTTTTAGGAATATAGCGTAGGCATATATGGATGTAGGGGATGAATTAGATGGAGACAAAACTGAAGGAGTTAGGGAAGTTGGATCCAAACTGTGAAGAGCTTTTTGTGCTATTTTAAAGAGTTTGAATTTGATCCTGGGGCAGTTAAGAAAGAAGCTTTTAAAACTCTTTAAGCAAAAATTGAACATAATGCAGGCTATTTTAGAAGGTTAACTCTAGCATCAGTACAGAGAACAGCTTAGAAAGGGGAAAGACTGGAGGCAGGGAGATCATTTAAGAGGCCTGTGTAGGAAGTAATGATGAGTGAACTAGGGCAGTAGAGACTCACTTGAATAGGAGCCGATGACCAGTTAGAAATTTGTGGAAGGCAGAATCAAGTTACTTGAAGATTTCAGGCTTGAGTAGCCAGGAGAGCCATGATGCATTAAAATGGAGAATGCAAGAAAAGGAGGTTCATATATGGAAAATAAAAGTTAGTAGCTATCGTATTTGGGACTTTTATAGGGCATCCAGGTGGAGATGTTTGGGAAGTTTACCTGGGACACAGATGTAGGTTTGGAAGTAATAGAGAATAAATCAGAAGAAAATAGTGTTTTGGAAACAAAAATAATACTGCAGAAGTAAAATATAAGGTTGAAAACTAAAACTAACTGTGATGGAGTAGGCATGCACCCTGGCTATAGTTTCTTTCCTGGGAAATCTTGTTTACTTTTGGAGACAGAGTCTCTTACTCTGTCACCCAGGCTAGAATGCAGTGGTATCAGCCTACCTCACAGCAACCTCAAACTCCTGGGTTCAAATGATTATAACTACTTCAGCCTCCCAAGTAAGTAGGACTACAGGCACCTGCTACAGTGCCCAGCTAATTTTTCTCTTTTTAGTAGAGATGGGGTCCTGCTCTTGCTCAGGCTGATCTTGAACTCCTGAACTCAAATAGTCCTCCTGACTCAGCCTCCCAGAGTGCTAGGATTACAGGTGTGAGCCACAGCACCCAACCTTTCATTTACTTTTGATTTCTTGGTTCTATATTCTATGTGCAGGTATTTTTTCCTCATGTTTGAAATTATCTGAAATCTACTTAATAATAATTTCAGAAGGTATTAGTCACGGTTATTATCTATGTTGATTAGGCTAACATAGAGATATTCTCCTAAAAAGCACAAAGCATGTAGTAACCATGGTGATTCTGCGATTCCTTATTTAAAATGTTAATGGTAATAACCATGGAAATTCAGAATACCAAGGTTTGAATTCTGACTCATAAGTTGAGTGACCTTGGACAATTAGCCTCTATGAAAATCTTGTCCTTAAAGAAGAGATCATAATTATCATACTTGGCCTTTCCTACTTCACTATAAAATGCTGTGTAAGTATTATTTTATGTTGAGGACTCAGCTAATCATCATCAGCTATGCTGTGAGAATAAGAAATGCTTAAGCATTTAAATATCTATTTTAGCCCTCATACCAGGGAATATCTGTTACATTTGAAAAGAGAGCTGACATACCACAATAGCTGAGGAGAGTCCAGAGAGTTTGCTCTGGTTGTTTTATAATTTGTTCATTTCCCAAATGATTTGTCCATTCCCATAGTTGTAGCCACTAAATGGTGGACATTGGCATAATAGACTGTTCACCAGAGCTGTAAAGGTGCTAGCATTCTACATTTTTTCCTTGTAATTTCCAAAAACTGCCATCTATACTCATTTGTCTTCAGTGATTTGTATAAAATAATTCCAATCTGCATTTCCTTACAGGATCAAATACTGTGTAGTATTACTAAGAAGATACATATATGGATAGTATTTAGACTTAGTACATGTTCATCAAATAGAACTCATTGTTGGTAACTGCATTTATAAGTGGTTACATCACCTAAGCTTTGTTTTGAGATATTTTTGTAGAGGCAGTCAGGTGGTTTCTAAAAATAGAATTGTTGGAGGCGGCACCTTGTAGCTCAAAGGAGTAGGGCACCAGCCCCATATGCTGGAGGTGGTGGGTTCAAACCTAGCCCCAGTCAAAAACTGCAAAAAAAAAAAAATAAAAATAGAATTGTTTCTAGGCTGATATTTTTAAGATTTGGTATGTAACAAAAAATTGAATCGCTCAGTTTTTGAACAAAACCATCTGAGCATGATTGCTTATTTGTAAGGGTGTGTCTGTGGTACTTACTTTCTGTAATAGGAAATAGTCTTCCCCTGCATGTAATATAGAGATTTGATGGTTGAAGAAATGTATTTTAAGGAGAATAACTGGGGAAGTAGCTAGGATATTAGAATTTAACGTTTGGAAGTGGTCAGTGAACCTGTGCTTGCTGATGTCTTCTGCGTTAGGCATTTCATTTCTATAGGCATAATCCATTGTAGCAATCCTTGAGAATCATGAAAGTCATCTTGAAAATAGGTTTATATGTCAGTTAACAGTAGTAGCTTGAATTATTTAGAAATTTAAAAAGTTTTTTAGCTGAGAAAAATAAACTTGATATTTTTCTCATAAAGAATGTAATAAAAGCTATTTAATTATGAAGTTTAGTTTCTTCATGGCAAATCATTTAAATCATGAACAGTTCTGGTAGCAGAATGAAAATAATTATACACTGTGCCCTAGAATTTTTTTTTTTTTTTAGAGACAGAGTCTCACTTTATCGCCCTGGGTAGCGTGCTGTGGCGTCACACTGCTCACAGCAACCTCCAGCTCTTGGGCTTAAGCGATTCTCTTGCCTCAGCCTCCCTAGTAGTTGGGACTATAGGCGCCCGCCACAGCGCCCGGCTATTTTTTTGTTTTGCAGTTCGGCCGAGGCCGGGCTTGAACCCGCCACCTTCGGTATATGGGGCCGGCGCCCTACTCGCTGAGCCACAGGAGCC
>CAUYON010006825.1:0-28971 GCA_963573935.1 Arctocebus calabarensis
AAAAAAAAAACCAAAACCTGGTCTGGGGCCCGGGGGTTTTCCATTCTTTCTTATTTTATTTCTTGGCCCCCCCCCCCCCCCCCCCCCCCCCGCCCCGGTTGCTCAGATGGCCTGATGCCACCTTCCTTGCTCTATTGAGTCTCAGTGTCTCCATGAAGTCAGAGCTGCCTCTTTTCTGCCCTGGCAGGGATCTGTGGGGTTACCCTGACAGAAATAGGGACAGAGGAAGGGGAACTCTGCTCGCTTTCATGTCTGAGGAAGCACTGGTTCCTTTTGTTCCAGGACAGTGGCTGATCAGATTCCTGGGGCTCTGCCTGCATTGTAGGAACCGAGCAGCCCCCTGCAGTCTGGGCTGCGGTTGAGGGCTTTTGCTACCTGACAGCTGGCAGCTCGGAGGGGGTGGCTGGATATCTCTGCCTGGGTAGGGGGGAGTAGGTGTTATCGAAACATGGGGATTTACGGTGTAGTGAGGACGGCATGCACCTGTCATCAGGGCTTGTCACCTGCAGCATTGCGGCTGCCACGGTGAACCTATTACAGCACCACCACAGAAACTGTCTGCTGGTGAGCTTACAGGACTGGGAAAAGGGCAAGTCTTTTTTACTAAGTATTTAAAAGGAGAGTATTTAAGTCACGGGTACCTAAGTTGAAGTTTTGGGTTGAAAGCATTTGTGGTGGAGATTTCTAGCTTTCCTGACAGCTTCCTCTTGGTGGAAGCTTCTGGAAGAAGTACGTATATCTCTTGTAGTCTCGGTTGGCGGGGTCGAGGCAGCAGGTGGACGAGATGTGATGACAGTGCTCAGCCTCAGTTTCTAGCTCACAGGAGCCGGGTGTTTCCATTTTCGTGTTGACCATCCTAGAGGATGGTAGGCCAGGCCCTGTGGCTGCCTTTGCCGAAACATTTTGGGGAACTTTCTCATTCCCTTGCTCTCAGAGCCCATTTGAGCCTTGCAGGTCAGTCCCCCTCCGTTAACTGTCTAGTCACACCAAAATTTCCCGTTACACTCAGCACCGTCTGATCTGATTACCCCTTTCTGGGCTCACTTGACTCTAAATCTATTTGGTTATTTCAAAAAAGTCAAATCTAGTCCCCACCACTGAGGCATTCAGGAGTCCCAAGGGAGCTCCCCACCACTGCAGTGGCTCCTAGGAGCAAACAAAGGCTCCCACATGCCTTTTTGGGAATCTGGTAGTCACCTCACGGATAGGTCCTGGAGTATGTGCCTCAGGGTCGGTCTCTGTCTTTGTAGTCACGCCTCAATCCATTCTGAGAGGAAGGGTGGATGGCAGGACACCAGGGCCCTGGCCTGGAGGGGCTCTGTCTGATGGGGTGAAGCCATCCCTCCTGGGAGCGCCTCGGCCATTCAGTGGGCAGCACACTCAACTCTACTTGAAGCTCCCGGTGCCAAACCGTTTAGTGCCTTGGCTGCCTGTCCCACTGCCTTGGAAGATGCATCTCTCGTCTCTGAGCTTTTACTTGGCTGCTTCCTCATCCATTGTGGTGTCGGGACCAAGCCTACAGCGGCTCTGCGTCACCCACTCCTCACTTGGAAACAGCTCTAGTGTTCTTGTGATATGGCCACCCCCATCACATGACCACCAATTCTTGGTGGCTTATCTGGGGGCCCTGAGCAGCGCTTGCCAGGTCCTGTGACACCTTGCATCTAGGGCAAGGAAGGAGTGGGCAGGCTTGCCCCTGTGCGGCTTCCCGGCCGAGCTGTGTCTGCATGTGGGATTTCTGGAGGACTCACCATGGTCTTAGTGTTTTAAGAGCCTCTGGCTCTCTGATTCCATGGAGAGTCAGGCGTAGAATTAGAGCAGAATCATGGCATTTGTCATCCAGGTACTCTGTGTTGTCCAGGGTGGAAGCACAGATGAGCGGAGTGCTCGTGTGTGCTGGGAGTCTCCAGCTTTAGAGCCGCCTAGCGGTGCTTGCTTTTCTCTCCCTGCTCAGGCACAGTCTGTGGACCGGGTGTTTAGGAGACATGTTGGAGCGGGTCATGGGAAGGCCTGGCCTCATGCTCTTCACACTGACAGGACTTCTGGCCCATGTCTCTTGTTATTTTTAGGCTGCCTGAGGCCAGTGTGGCAGAGAGTTGGGAGTCTAAGAAGGATGCGTGCATTGTGACCTCGGGTGTCCTTTGATCTGGAGTGGGTTAAAACATGGGATTGCTATAGAACAGGCCAGGGCAGGAGAGAGGAGAACAGTGTCCAGCCCACCTAACCTAGTCACCCCTGCTTCTGGTCTGGGCCACTCAGTGATTGTGGGGAGTTGGTTATCTGCCTGGCCCAGTCTTTAAATTGGATGCCATGGCCACGCCCAGGGCGGATGGGGGTGTGTCGTTAGGCGCTGGGTCACACTGCAGGCTTGCACACACCTCTGAGCAGTTGTGGGTCGGTCTCGAGCCTGGTTAGTTCGTACATCACCTCCCTTGCTGCTCTCAGCCTTGATTCAGCCCCCTCGATCTGTACCGACACCCGTGGCTGTGGGAGGGAGGGAGCCTCCTGGGCCAAGGAACTGGGCTGGTTTAGGAGAAACCAGGGTAGGTTCTGGGGAACAGGGCTATGCTGGAAAGAGCCAGCTGGACTTCTCTACCACCCTTGCCCTTCACAGTTTCTCAGGGCAGAGTGGGGGGACATAATCGGTGTCAGACGAGATGAGGATGTTAGCAGTCTGGGAAGAGCCGGGGTGTGTCTGGAGTGCTGTCCCCCTTAATCTGTGTCTCTGGCGTTCTGCCGTCCTTGTGGCATGGGACTGGCATTCCACATCAGCTTTCCCAGGGCTCCTAGAGGCAAGGAGTGCCTACCCCGTGCTGCCCCCGCTGCAGGGTCAGCAGCCCAATAGAGACTTAAGCTTCTTCCCCCTTTCAGATGCTTGCTGCCCTCCCACTTTTCTTTTTACCGCCTTACTTTTGTTGTTAGTAGTTACAAAATGACCCCATTATGTACTTCGCTGTAAATAAAGACTGAACAAAGATGATCCAACGCTTGCCTTCTGTGTGGTGTTTGGCCCCCATGGAGGCTGCCGGCTGCCACTGCCAGAGTGGCCCGGGGCGGGCATTGTTAGGGGAGCACCAGGCGTGAGCTGTGGGCGCGGTCCCGCACTGCCCTGTAGACCTCAGCACGGCAGGGGGACTGAGACTAGTGGACTTGCCCTTCTCACTGTCAAGTGGGATGGGAGGCCCATGCCAGCGTGCCTGGGAGGCTGTGGTTCTCAGACCTCCTGGCTCTGTGTCCCTGTGTCATCCAGTTCATACATTCCCCGCTCCCGCTGCCTGCCTGGCCAGTCACCTAGCCCTTCCTTGCTCAAATAAGACCTTCAGAGTGAGCTTGTGAGGGGTGGATGGTGGATGGAGGGAAGTTTATATCATAACCATGTGCTCGGTTTCAGGTTGACTACACAAGCATATTGTGTGCGCTTTGGAATGAATGACTTTATCAGTATATGTATGTCCATTCCTGTTTTTCAAATGTCACCCGCCACCCGGGATTAAAAAGTGATTGGCTTCTGTGTTCTTTGTAGCACCCCAGCCCCTGTCAGCTCCCCACAGCTACTCCGCTCCCCTTTCCTCCTCACACACTGCCTCCTGGCCACCGAGTGGCCCTCAGCCAGGAGCAGCGCCTTCTGTGGTTTCCAGCTACTCTTTCCCCTTGAACATACACAACCCCGTCTGGGAATTCAGCAGACCTTGTAACAGAATCCACCCTCGGAGGGCTACTGTGTTTTTACATAACACTTAGGTGACTCCACAGGAGCTGGTGTTGTCAAGCATTACTCTCAATCTGCTGGCATTGTAGACGTTGTGAGTCACTTGGCCTGATGTCACACAGGTAGTGGTTGTGCAAGCAGGTGTGCTTATCTGCAGTCCAATTTCCCTCTTGGCCCTGCTCGCCCATGTCCCCCAAAACCCCTACCCCACACAGACCACGTCTGGACTTGGAAGCTTTGCTTGAGATTGCACTCAATTCCCAAGACCCAGTTCCTGCCCCTTTGTTGAGGTTGGGGGAGCAGAAGCGCAGGCCGGTGAAGCCCCTTACTTGGTCTTCCCACCCTCTGGAGAGGAGGCACCTGTTTGACACTTGTTGCCTTAATTGAGCCATTAACCGTGAACCTTTTAGGACCTGCTGAGAGGTTTGAGATAAGAGGGTGGAGGAGACCTGGAATATGAGAAAGTCTGCTTGGGGAGGATGGGACCGGAGACTTGGATTTCTGTCGTTTGGTGCTGAGGGATGTCTAGATGTTCAAGCAGGTTTTAATCAAACCATTTTCTCTACCGAGAATGAAGTAAAGCCACTTGTCAGATTTGGACTATGCTTAGGTTTTTTCCCACTAACTATGAAAAAGATAGGAAGGGCCAAGTGAATCAGAGTTAGGACTAAACCCAAGATATGTATTTTCAGTTCACTGAATGGAAAGGTAAGGGGCAGGAGAACATGAGAGTGTGCCTTAGACAGACACTTTTTTCATACAGTCAAATCACTGCTTGGTATTGTTTTACCTTTTTTATTTTTTTCTTGAGACAGAGCCTCAAGCTGTCGCCCTGGATAGAGTGCTGTGGCATCACAGCTCACAGCAACCTCTAATTCCTGGGTTCAAGCGAGTCTCCTGCCGCTGCCTCCCAAGTAGGTGGGACTACAGGCGCCTGCCACAACGCCCAGCCATTTTCTTTTTTTTTTGGTTGCAGCCATCATTGTTGTTTGGCAGAGCTGGGCTGGATTCGAACCCGCCAGCTCAGGTGTACATGGCTGGCGCCTAAGCCGGTTGAGCCACAGGCACCGAGCCTTGGTGTTGTTTTTCATACTGAGGATTTGTTTGGACAAAGGTCTGTGGTGCCCATGCCCTGTTAGATGAGGTTCAAGGCAGTGTTGAGTTCTGACTGTCCCGGTCCTGGGGAAGCCGGCATGGCCTCTGCCTAAATAGCTCATGTGTCAAGACCCATGGAGATGGGTTTTATGCCGAGAAGCCCAGGGTTCTCTGACACAAGGCACCCATGGTTGTGGATGTTCTTACCTTAAATTTCCAACTTGTATTGTAATATTCACCTCTCACTTTTCCAGTCTTCTTCATGGTTTCACTTTCCTGCTTTCTATCCTTGAAAGAGTCCTGCAAAGTATGTAAGGAATGTATGTGGTCTTGCTTCAGTTTTACTGTGGAGGAAGCAGGACAAGCTGTGTGGCCAGGCCTGGTGTCTGCCTGCCATCTAGTGGTGGGATCGAGATTGCAGCAGGAGGGTTGCCCTGGGCTGCTGTAGTAATGCCATTTACTTGGCTTCAGTATTTTTTTCTGAACATTGTCAGAATGCCCAGCGAAGTCGGAGTACTGATGTGATTTCTGTTTGTTTTTCTGGAAAATATTGACTAAAGCCTTCATAGAAGCTGATCGTCTTAATTTCTCGCAACGGTTCTCAACCTGTGGGTTGTGATGTCTTTGTAACAATGAAAATAGATCGCGGCGTTAGGAAGGTTGAGAACCACTGTGTTATAGGGTCTTGGCTTGGTTCCACAGCTGGTCGTCATAATCAGTGAGGTCTTGTTAAAAGCGCTGCTGTTTGTGCCTGTGAATTCTGGTTCTATTGGTCCAGGGAGGAGCTCTTTGATAACAAACTGTACAGGTGAGTTTCCTGTACTGGCAGGTTTGGAAACCAGGCTCCTGTGTATTTAACCATGTAGACTATTAAAAATCTATGGTGTTCATTGGGTTGTGGTGATCCCATTTCTCCCAGAAATGTCCTAGGTGTTGCTTAAGGCCCTCCCTGGCTGCAGGGAGACTGGAAAGAGGCTTCTGAGGCTGTGCTGAAGCCCAGGCAAGGCCAGCATTATTCTCTGAGATTGTCAGACCCTGGGAATCTCGGGGCTGAGGTTTCCTGGCAGAATTCCTTAGGGTGTCTTCCAGAACTGGGCAAGCTTTTAGAAGTCAGCCAGTCCACTGGCCTTCAAAGGTGTCTTAGTCATGGAGCCCTTTCGGGAAATCGTTTCAGGAGTCTCAGGGTAGAAATCAGAGAACAGCAAAGCTGTGTGGTTGAAAGGTCTCAAGCCTCCCCTCGGCCTCTCCCTTGCAATTCTCAGGGCTGTCTTGGAAACGAAGTTCAGGCTTTTCATTTCACCGAGGAGGAAATGAGCACAGAGGCAAAGCAACGGGGCTGAGATCCTACTGTTGGGCTCTAGGTCTGCGGCGGATTGGATTAGAACTTTGCAGAGAGAATCAAACATCTTTTGAACAGTACATTTGGTTAGTTGCTTTCAGCTGAGTTCTATAAAAAGGATCCTTCCTACCTTCTGCTTAAGGATTTTGGTGTTGGCTCTTGGCTAAATGGGGAGGCAGCCTTTTTGGAGAAATAGTTCTGGGGTTAAACAGATTAAAAACTTGGTTCTTTCACTTAGGAGCTGTATGGCTTGGGACAGGCTGTTTGGCATCCGTATCTCTATTAATCTAGGATAAGCCTCTGCTTTGCCTAAATCAGGGGTAACCAACCTATTGTTTTTTCTGGGCCACATTGGAAGAAGAAGAATTGTCTTGGGCCACACATTAAATACACAAACACTAAGGAAAGCTGATGAGAAGAAAAAAAGTCTGTGCACATTTTTTTTTATATTTGCCGACCCACACATAAGCAAAAAAGTCCTCACATAGTAATCCTAACAATGCACCCACCCATCCAGAGAGTCTTTAAAAATAGTCAAGCAGTTCCCAAATTTGTGATCACTAATATGGAAAATGTACATATCTAATAAATGTCTTTGGCTTTTTTTTTTCTGGATTTTTTTAAATTATAAAAGTAAAAAGTGGGCAACATAAAACTGCTGGGATGTTTGACATTGTACTTGAGAAACTAATGCATCAATATCCAGCTCAATGGAAGTAGTTGCAATTCTCAGTGAGTTCTCAAGGTGCTTATCAGGTATTTTGGTTCTGATTTATACTTAATGTGCTTCATTCTTAAAATAGTTGCTCGCAAATGTTGGTGCTGTCACAACATGAATAAGGTGATTGAGAAGCAAGGGATAAAAGGCAGGACCTATGAAAGTTCAGTAAAGAGACATGATCAAATTATTCTTTAAGTTGAAGTTCAGTAAAGAGACATGATCAATTTCTTTAAGTTGAATGTCAGATGGCAGCTCTATGGATTCCATTTGAAAATTGGCAGGTAACATATTTATGTTAAGTAAAAAAAAGTCTGTTTCCAAATCCTTGTATCAAATTGAAAAGCAAGGCTACATATTTTTCACTGTTCTTAGGACTGTGTTTAGCCAGTGTATGAAAAGCATAATATTGTTTGCCTTAATTTGACTTTGCCATAATGTCAGTTTCATTTGGAAAGCTGTTATGGTTTGAAACATTGTATTGATGTTTGTTTTCACCTTGAAGACACATGTTTAATTCATTTAAATGAGTGGTTAAATCTACTAAAAAATGCTAAATCTGTAAGCCAGTTTTCATCACCGTCTTCTGGCACAAATTTGATTTTTGAGACCATAAACAACTTGATAACATGTTACAAATCCAAAATCTTTTCAACATTTGGCCTTGACTTAGGCATCTTATGTCTGAAAACGAAAAATGATGTCACCATAGTCAGCATCTATACTTTTAAGAAATTCCTAGAATTGATGATGATTCAGTCCTTTGGCCCTTATGAAATTCAGTCTTGATGACAATTTGCATGACATCTATTTTTAAAGCTTCTGTGCATCAGTTTTCTTGATGAGATGATACTTCATCAAATGTGAATTTTGGGTGGCAATTGTATCATTGTCTATACGTTTTGCAAGTTCCTCTCCTTTACTCACCATCACTAGGGCACTGTCAGTAACTACACCAAATATGTTGACAATGGACAAAGTCATTCTAACATACTTTTTACTTCTTCATATGCATATCTTGATGTAGCTGTGTTTTTTATTGGCACTAAAGGAGCCATTTCTTTAGTGACATTATAGTCATTATTAAGACCTCTAATAAAGGCTCTGCACCCATAGCACCCTGGTTACGGCGCCAGCCATATACACCGAGGCTGGCGGGTTCGAATCCAGCCTGGGCCAGCTAAATGACAATGATAACTGCAACAAAAAAATACCAGGAGTAGTGGCGGGCATCTGTAGTCTCAGCTGCTTGGGAGGCTGATGCAAGAAAATCGCTTAAGCCCAAGAAATTGAGGTTGCTGTGAGCTGTGATGCTGCGGCACTCTACTGAGGGTGACATAGTGAGACTCTGTCTCCGAAAAATAAAACCTCTAATAAAAATGGCAAGTTGAGCCATATTTGTAGCATCAGTGCTGTCACCCATCATCGAAGCATAATATTGAAAATTAGCAAGCAGCTTTACTCTCCAAACATCTTTTGATAGACTTTCCAGTTTTTTTGGTTTGCTGGTTATAGTCTGATGAGACAAACTGATTTTAGAAATATCCCTTTGCTTTTTTTCAAGGCAAAGTATATCTGCCACACTTTCCATACACTGCTTAATAAACTCACCATCCGTAAATGGATTTGATGTTTTTGCTATTAAATATGCTGCCACATAACTAGCTTTTACAATGGAATCCATCTGAGTTGTAACTTTAAAAAACCTTTTTTGTTGAGAAGGCAGACTTTTTATCAGTTCTGCGCTTTTGTCCTGAAGACAAACTCTTTCTTATGCATTGAATTTGGTAGTATGTTTTTGCATTTAAAGACTTTTCAAATCATAAGGGGTTTTTCTGTGTTTTTTTTTTTTTTTTTTTTTGAGACAGAGCTTCACTTTGTCACCTTGGGTAGAGTGCCGTGGCATCACAACTCATGGCAACTTCAAACTCTTGGGCTCAAGTGATCTTCTTGCCTCAGCCTCCCAAGTAGCTGGGACTACAGGCGCCCATCCCTATGGTTGGCTAATTTTTCCCTTTTTAGGAGAGACTGGGTCTCACTCTTGCTCCTCCTAAGATCTTTACCTCCTAAGATCAAGCAATCCACCTGCTTCAGCCTTCTAGAGTTACAGGTGTGAGCCACTCCGCCTGGCTAAATCATAGTTTTTCAAAAATTACACAAGTTCTCTAGAAATTATGCTGAATGCCTCACTGTTTGCCTGGGTAAAAGAGTAGTCACCTGTCCACTTTGCATTGAACATTTTCCTTCTGCAAATTTTCTTTTTTGGGGTTCTGTTTTCTTTTGAGACTTGTAGAAGTCATGCTGGGATTACAAAAGTAATAATAGATAAAAGATTACATTTACCTTTATTATGAAAATTGCCAGGAAAATAGCAATTAAGGCCTGAGGGTTTCCACATCTCAGCAGGGCGAGGCAGAGGCCAACTGTAAAGTGCTGAGGGCCAGTGTGCGCAGTGCTGCCGAGGTGTGGAAGTACCTTAATAACCTAGTAAGAATGCTCACCCAACTACCAAATAACATTACATGCCTGCATTGTAACGGTAAGTTGGAATGTCATTAGCAGTTGCTGCCTCACCCAGTCACCATAAGCACATGTAACAAATATTGCATGGTGTTGATTCCACCATCTGCTCTTGGAAGATGACACATGGGAAGCCACATACCACTGTAAAACTGAAGGCACCATCGAGTCCCACCAAAAAATCACAAAAAGTCTTATAGTGTTTTAAGTAAGTTCACGATTTTGCAATGGGGTCAGCGTTCATAGCCTTCCTGGGCCACGGTTTACACGCCCCTGGCCTAGAGTATTAGAGACCAAGTGGGCAGAGTGGCAGGACCGTGCCTGAGCATGAGTTGCCCACGGAGGGGCGGCTGTTTTTGTGCTTCTGGTGTGGGCCTGTGCTTGGGCTATGGGAAGAGGCCTTGCTGGGGGGTTGGGGGTGGGCGGCTTAAGGCAGAATCCCTGGACTAGATGTCTCAGCAGCTGTTGCAGAGGGGTCTTAGCAAAACAAAGCAGATGCAGAGACATACTCTCTGGGTTTCTGGGTTCAGCCCACTCCTCTATATCTGAGCCTCCTTGGCCTGAGGCCCACCCTGGGATGACCCTCTGAGATGGAAACTCAATTTGGGGATTAAGTAAGGAAGGATATTTATTGCAACGTATTATTTAGTAATTAAAAGTAGATCTTAAAATTCAGTGCTGTATGTTAGAGCACCTCAGAATAATGATAAGCAAAAAGTCCTGGAATGAGTGAAGGGATCAGATTTGGTATCCTCTGGTTCTGCAGCTGGAGGGTCTGCCTGGAGGTCAGATAACCTGAAGGGCGCTGGGCGTCCTCGGTGGGACAGCCCTGGTCAAGCCTGGAACCCCCGTTAGGGCCAGGACCCCCTTCTCTCAGGAAGTGCTGGTACTCTGCCTCGTGAAAATGGTGTATCTTTCTCAATCAGTGTTTGTTTTATTTTTATTTATTTATTTATTTATTTTTTGAGACAGAGCCTCAAGCTGTCACCCTGGATAGAGTGCTGTGGTATCACAGCTTACAGCAACCTCCAACTCCTGGGCTCAAGCGAGTCTCCTGCCTCCGCCTCCCAAGTAGCTGGGACTACAGACGCCTGCCACAACGCCCGACCATTTTTTGGTTGCAGCCGTCATTGTTGTTTGGCGGGCCAGGCTGGATTCAAACCCGCCAGCTCAGGTGTACGTGGCTGGCGCCTTAGCCCATTGAGCCACAGGCGCCGAGCTTCAATCAGTGTTTAAACAAATTTTTATTTTGGTGCTATGGACTCTTAGTGGTCTTCAGAAGGGCCTTGTCTTCTCAGAATATTTTTATATACATGCAGTAACATCCAGCCAACACCAAAGGAAATAAATTACCTTGAAGGACAGTTAGCAAAATACAAAACCAAACCCATGACAGAGTAATACGTGTTGCTTTGTTCACACATCAAACAAGATGGTCCAGTGGCAGATCTAACAAGTACCACAGCCTTGTGTTGATGTAAACCCAAGTGATATTTGGAAAATAGGCCAAGAATCGTGAGAATAACTGATTCTGTTGTGAGAATAACTGATTTCGATTGCTGACTAACAAGTACAGCCAATATGCCTATGATTTGTTGCCTACAAATTGTCTTCATAATGGAAGGAGATGCTTAATGTCAGTTAGCATCTGGTGAGTAATAAGATGTCCTTTTTCAAGTTCATGGATCACCTGAATTCTCAGTGCTGCTCTGCCATTAATCCTCAGATTAACAACGTCTGGTGTAGACCCACATCTTCTGGGTCACCTGGTGGGTAACGCAGACCCATGGGTTTCCCCTTTGTGTGTGTGAGCTCTGGCCCACAGAAACACTGAGCATCACAAATGTAATTTAAAATGTTCTTGGAACCGCATTTAAAAGAATAAAAAGCAGGTGAAATTCATTTTAGCATTTTATGTATACAATATATTCAAAATAGTAGTATTTCAACATGTCAACATCAACATTATTCATGAAATATTTCTGGGTACAAGGTTTTGGCGTCTTTTTTGTGCTCACAGTGTATCTCACTCTACTTGGACTAGCCCCACATTTCTAGGGCTCGGTGGCCACATGGCTAGTGGCCATCTCATTGGGTGGCACAGGTCACTATAGTTGGAATGGTGTGGTGTGAAGGCTGGACAAGGGCCTCAGTTAAATGCTGTCCTTTTCTCTAAGGGGATGGTTGGGCTTAGACAGGCAGGGACTTACCCAAGGTGGTGGGTAGCTAGTTGGAGCCCGGGGCTTTGTTTAGGGTCTGGGGTGGGGAGGGGCAGTTCTACCATCTCCTGGCCCTTCATTACGTTTTCCCAGCCCTAAGACTTTGATTCCTTCCGGAGAAGTCCAGGCATTGGGGTGCCCTCTCTGAAAGCCAGTGACAGGGGTACAGGGAGAATAGCCAAGCAGAGCTGAGGAGAGGAAGGCCTGGAGCGTGGAGTACTTGTGAGGAAAAGTGCTGGTGAAGATAAAGAAACCTGTGTGTGGGGAGGTAACAAAGCTGCCAGTGAGGAATATGATACAGCAAAATCTCTGGGATGATACTGGACAGGAAAACATTAAAAATCCTCTTATTCCACAGAGGTCAAAAGGAGATGATTATGAAAAGGAAGGTGGAAATCATTGGTCACTGAAGGGAAAGAGGTGGAAATGCCAGAATGCCCTCATTCATTTTTTTAATTTTAATTTAGTTTGATTTAACTTGATTTGATTTTATTATTATTTTTGAGACTGAGTCTCAAGCTGTCACCCTTGGTAGAGTGCTGTGGCGTCATAGCTCACAGCCACCTCTAACTCTTGGACTCAAGCAATCCTCTTGCCTCAGTTTTTCTATTGTTTTTTTTTTTTTTTTTTTTTTTTTGAGATGGAGCCTCAAGCTGTCACCCTGGATAGAGTGCGGTGGCATCACAGCTCACAGCAACCTCCAATTCCTGGGCTCAAGCGAATCTCTTGCCTCCACCTCCCAAGTAACTGGGACTACAGGCGCCCACCACAACACCCGGCCATTTTTTTTTGGTTGCAGCTGTCGTTGTTTGGCGGGCCCGGGTTGGATTCGAACCCGCCAGCTCAGGTGTACGTGGCTAGTGCCTTAGCCTGTTGAGCCACAGGCACCGAGCCAGTTTTTCTATTTTTTAGTAGAGATGGAGTCTCGCTCTTACTCAGCTGGTCTCAAACTTGTGAGTTCAAGCAATCCACCTGCCTCGGCCTCCCAGAGTGCTAGGATTACAGGCGTGAGCCACTGCACCTTGCCTGGAATGCCTTCTTCTGTAAGAGCAGATAAGGGAGGGTCAGGGACCGGGCCTTTTCATCACCTCTCAGCTGTCAACACGCTGCGGGCTCACTCGCCCATCCGTGTGTGTGATGGGCGTCTCTTAGCATCTGAGAGCTTGTCTGGCTCTTAGTATCCCCAGCACTTGGGATGTCAAGTTCCTGCCCCAGGACAGGTGCTTGGCAAACATTTGGAAAACAGAAGGGAATAAAGAACGGGTGACCAAGGGAGGGCTGTGGCTGCCCCTCAGGACCTCACAGCCAGGGCCCCCTTCTGGTCTGAACTCCCCGCTCTTTCCTTGGGATGTTGGCCGTGGTCATCCGTCTTCTTGGTTTGAGAGAGTAAAACGTGATCCCTGTCCTCCTCAATTTAGTGATTTAGTGGAAGCTTGTGTGAAATAATCGATACAACATGAGTTAGAAATAAAAGCTATAATGCAAACATAAAGTGTGTTATTTTCAATACAAAGTACAACAAGGCCAAGTTCTGGGGCCGGGCATGGGGGCTCACGCCTGTAATCCCAGATCTTTGGGAGGCTGAGGTGGGTGAATTGAGCTCAGGAGTTCAAGATCAGTCTGAGTAAGAGTGAGCCCCATCTCTAATAAAATAGGCAGACATTGTGGTGGGCACCTGTAGTCCCAGCTGCTTGGGAAGCAGAGGAAAGAGAATCGCCTGAGCCCAACAGTTTGAGGTTGCTCTGAGCTATGATGCCATGGCACTCTACCAAGGGTGACAAAGTGAGACTCTGTCTCAAAAAAAAAAAAAAAAAATTGAATTCAGCTCAGACCAACGTACAGGTGAGGAAAAGAGGTTCACACAAAGCTACAAAGGAGTTAGAGCAGAAGGAATAGCAAAGTAGATCTGAAGAATCAAAGCCTGTGTCTGCCACCCCTAGGATGGTGTCTGTGAATCAGCAAGAAGAATAAAGACAACATTCATTTCTTCCAGTCAAAGCATCAGCTTGTCACAAGATCCAACCTCTGCAATGTCTAAGAAGTAGCTCCACCATACCTAGTCTCATACCTAGTCATGAACCTATTAGGATTAGGTTCAGCCACGTATAATAGGAAAACAAAGAACCAAAACAACTGGCTGAAGCAAAGTAGCAGTTTGTTTTGGCTGGGCACAGTGGCTCACACCTGAAGTCCTAGTACTGTGGGGGGCCAGGGTGGGAGGATTGCTTGAGGCCAGGAGTTTGAGACCAGTTTGAGCAACATGGCAAGTTCTTCCCTCACCCCTGTATTGACCGAAGAAAGAAAAAAATGTGTCTGGGCGTAGTGAACCACGCCTGTAGTCCTAGCTAGTGGAGAGGGGCCAGAGTGGGCTGAGGCAGTAGGATTGCTTGAACCCTGGAGTTTGAGGTCACAGCAAACTATCCTGATGCCACTGTACCTTAGCCCAGGTAACAGGGTGAGACCTTGTTTCAAAAAAAATTGTAAAAAAAGTCTAGGGTTTGGAAGCCTAGGGATAATAGAGTAGTGTTTTTTTTTTTGAGACGGAGTCTCAAGCTGTCAC
Source organism: Arctocebus calabarensis (assembly GCA_963573935.1). Classification (NCBI taxonomy): domain Eukaryota; kingdom Metazoa; phylum Chordata; class Mammalia; order Primates; family Lorisidae; genus Arctocebus; species Arctocebus calabarensis. The sequence continues at coordinate 14,161 of CAUYON010006825.1, forward strand.
CCTGGGTAGAGTGTCCTGGCGTCATAGCTCCCAGCAACCTCCAACTCTTGGGCTCATGTGATTCTCTTGCCTCAGTTTTTCTATTTTTTAGTAGAGATGGGATCTCAGTTTTTGCTCAGCTGGTCTTGAACTCCTGAGCTGAAGCAATCCACCTGACTCAGCCTCCAAGAGTGGTAGGATAACAGGTGTAAAATAGAATAGTTTTATCATGTCATCCGGGACTCAGGCTCTTAGGTTTCTGTCACCAGCACTTGGTTGGTATTTTGAAAATCACTTCCTGGCCTACAAAGGCCGTTGGAGCTCTGGTCAAGAGACTTTTATTCCATATAGAAGGAGGAAGTGAAGAAAGGCATGCTTTATTCTTGTTTCAAGAAGTACCATGTGGGCTCGGCGCCTGTGGCTCAAGTGGCTAAGGCGACAGCCATGTACACCTGAGCTGGAGGGTTCGAATCCAGCCCAGGCCTGCCAAACAACAATGATGGCTACAACCAAAAAATAGCCAGGCGTTGTGGCAGGTACCTGTAGTCCCAGCTACTTGGGAGGCGGAGGCAGGAGAATCGTTTGAGCCCAGGAGTTGGAGGTTGCTGTGAGCTGTGATGCCATATCACTCTACCCAAGGTGACAGCTTGAGGTTCTGTCTCAAAAAAAAAAAACAAAACCAAAAAGGAAGTACCATGTGACACTTCTGCTTACATCTCATTGATCAGAACTTAGTCTAGTCTCTGTCTACCTGCTAGGGAGATGTTAGCTGAGTGTTTTCCTACTCTGAATAAAATCAGAAATATGCAATGATAATATAAGCAAAAACAAACATGGCAATTATGCATAGATCAGTGTTTTTCAACCTTATTTATCTCACAGGATACTTGAACCTATAGTTAAACTTCCATGGCACACTTAAATTATGTTGATCAAAAAGAAAGTAAAAAAAAGAATATACTTACTGTGCTTTGAACTTACTTTGAAAATAATTTAATTAATGATCTTTAATATTTTTCACGGCACACCTAAGATCCTCTCACAGCACATCAGTGTGCCATGGCACACCGGTTGAAAATCAGTGCAGATGATAACTATTAACATAATTTTATTTAAAAAAATTATTGAGGGCAGGATGCAGTGGCTCTTGCCTGTCATCTTAGTACTTTGGAAAGCAGAGGTAAGAACATTGCTTGAGGCCAGGAGTTTTAAGACCAGCGTGAGCATCTCAGCGCCTGTGGCTCAATGGGCTAAGGCTCCAGCCACGTACACCTGAGCTGGCGGGTTCAAATCCAGCCCGGGCCCACCAAACAACAATGACGGCTGCAATCAAAAGATGGCCAGGCGTTGTGGCGGGCGCCTGTAGTCCCAGCTACTTGGGAGGCGGAGGCAGGACACTCGCTCGAGTCCAGGAATTGGAGGTTGCTGTGAGCTGTGATGCCACAGCACTCTATCCAGGGTGATAGCTTGGGGCTCTGTCTCAAAAAGAAAAAAAAAAAAAAAAAAGACCAGCGTGAGCAAGAGCAAGACCCTGTCTTTATAAAAAACAGAAAAAATGTGTGGGATGTGGTGGTGGGGGCCTGCAGTCCCAGGTACTAAGGAGGCAGGAAGATTGCTTGAAACTTGGAGTTGGATAATACTTCATTCTAGCCCTGATGACAGAATGAGAGCTTGTCTCAAGAAAAAAAAATTATTGAGACATAACTGACAAACCATAAACCTCACATATTTCAAGTACACAACTTGATATGTTTTGACATATGTATACCTGTGAAGCCATTGTCACAATCAAGAAAGCGAACCATTTACCACCTCCTAATGTTCCTTGTACCCCTTTATAATTCTTCTTACTTCAGGTAACCACTGATCTGCCTTCTCACTATAAATTGCTTTTTTTTGAGACAGAGTCTCACTTTGTCACCCCTGGTAGAGTGCCATGGAGTCACAGCTCACAGCAACCTCAAACTCTTGGGCTCCAGCAATTCTCTTGTCTCAGCCTCCCAAGTAACTGGGACTACAGGTGCTTGCCATGTCTCAATTTTTTAGAGAGAAGAGGCTTGCACTTGCTCAAGCTGGTCTCCAATCTGTGAGCTCAGGCAGGTCTCTAACCTGTGAGCTCGGGCAATCCACCTACCTTGGTCTCCCAGAGTGCTATGATTACAGGTGTGAGCCACCGTGCCTGGTCTTTTACCGATTTTCTACAGTATCTCATACTCATGATTTCAATACCTATTCTTGCCCCATGTATAATTTTATTTTATTTTTTGCAGTTTTATTTATTTATTTATTTTTGGCTGGGGCCAGGTCTGAACCCGCCACCTCTGGTATATGGGGCTGGTGCCCTACTCCTTTGAGCCACAGGTGCCGCCCCCCATGTATAATTTTTACATTTTCTTATGTACTCCCCAGTTATGCATGAAGCAAATCTTAACATTTTTTTGAACTAGAAATTTTTAGGTATTTTGTAGCTGAAGAGTTTTCTGGTTATCTAAGCTAGGCTAACAAACGAACAAACAAACAAACAAAATTCAGTGTCTCTGGTTTTCTCGAACTTTTTTTCTCTAGAGAAATTCTGCTTTGGTCACAGGGTCAATATTACTTGGCATTCCACAACTTCCATTTCATTAGGAATGTGATGCCTGGGCTATGGAGTATTGTTATTTTGAATTAAATTGTAGATTTTTAACATCTAGAACTGTGTGGAATGTGTTTTTCTAACATCCTCATGTGTTCCTGCAGAGTTCTTGTTCCCACAATCAATACCTGACAAACAGGTGCCATTTCCTTGTTTAACTGTTGGTTTAGAGCCAGATACTGTGGCATCCTGAGGTGCACATTGCATCATTAAAGAGCCTCATGGACATCTTGTCTGAGCAGAAGTGAGTGTGGCTGTGCCACCAGCTCAGCTTGGGAAACTCATTCCTGTCTGTGGTGTTTCTCTTGACCACTAGATGGGGAGAGTGAGCCGTAGCATTGTCAAGCCCATCTTTAACCTTCAGAATAGCTGGAGGACAGTCAATTCAACACATTCTAGAACAACTACCATGTGCCAGGTGCTATGCCAAACCCTCCCTCCCTTCCAGGACCTCATAAGTGGCCAGTGGCCACTCTCATGTAAACACACACAAGGTAGAATGCTCCTAAAGGGTGACAGTTTTCTCAGCTCTGAGGTTTATCTGAACCAGCCTGGTACACATCACTCTGTTGTGGGTTCTTCTCATACAAGGCAGAATGGAAAACTTACAAGACAGGTATGTTTCTAATCCCTAGATCCAGGGGATCTCAAGAAGGAGAAACTGTTAGCATCTTTCCTGTGGAATCCGATAGGTCAATCTCTGAGAAGGAAATCTACAGGACCTGTGTCTCCCACCCTCTTCATCCAGCCACTTCATGGGCATGTCTTATCATTGCCTACCGGAAACCCTGGGCCTAGCATCACAATTAATTAGTAGATGACCCTGGGTTAGCCACTCTCCAATTTTTAATCTCTTTATTTAGGAATGATAATACCAAGTCCTTAGCACCTCACACAGTTGTGCTAAATGTAAGTCAAATCATGAAGGTTAAAATACTAATAAAATTCATAAGTGCCATATGTTTATGAGGCATTAAAATCATTGTTAATATAAATTTCCCTAAAATTCCTTCAGAGTCCAGGAAGGCTGGGTCCACCATGTGCACTTAACAGATTGATTAGAATGGAGGGACCCATAACTGGGTGACATGTAGGCTGGTTCAGATAAACCTCAGAGCTGAGAAAGCTACTGTCATTCTCTAGGACCAATGTGATAAAGAAACTGAATGGCTGGTGAGGGCTTTGCAATCCCCTCTCACTCCTGAGGGAAGGAGACCTACCCCTTCTCCAACTGATGGGAGCCTCTCCATGGACCATGGGAGGTCGATGACGACAGACTGGAAATGTCACCATCCCCATCTTCCTGCCACACTAAACAGCACCCCAGTGAGATTTGTGGATCTCTCTTCCCTCAGATTCTATTTTAAAAGCAACCTGCTTATCAATTGATCACAACGGGCATTTTAAAAACTTCAGTTGGGGTGAAATTTCTCTGCAGACCCTTTGCCAGGTGTGTGTACACCTCCAGGGGGTCGCTGAAGTCGGAAATGGCACCACAAGAAAGGCGATTTTAGGAGCACATTTTCTCTGAGAGGGTTTTAATCTGTTTTCTGACTCCTGAGTTATGTTGGAGATTTATACACTACTGCCATGATCATGCAGTACACAACCACGGGGACATACTCAGATCTGGAGACTTTTTTCTCTGGGTTACATTTTTGTGTGTGTGTGAGCACAGGGAGAAAGCCCTAATGCCTGGATACCTCTGTTTGTACCGTAGACTACTGGCAAAGGTCTACTCTATGCGCTCGTGTACGTGTTTTGGACAGGAGGCGTCCTGTGATAAATTACACCATCCCTGATCTAAGCGCTTTCCCTCTTCATACGTGCGAGGTCTCGAAGCTCCACCAGGGGGCGCAGTCGCAGTTCCTCTCACTCCTTTCATTCATCAACCGTTTATGTATTTAGTTTCTACCGTATGCCGGTCGCCGAAATGCATTATTTTGTTTTAAACTTCCTTTGGATCCTGTGAGATAAATTATATTGCCCCCCTTTCCATAAAGGCGATTGAGGTTTAGGAGAGGTTAAGGCAATTACATCAAGTCAGCGATATGTGGAGAAGCTGCAATTTGAACCTTGATCTTTCTGGCTACAAAACTTAAGCTGTATCACTTTACACCCCGCTACCTCCTCTCTGTCACGTTATCTCAGAGTCTGAGTTCTGTCCTTCTACCCTCCCCCACCTGGGTACCTTCACCGTGCTCAGTTTTCCCCTGAGCCTGTCCCTAGAAGTCACTGCTCACCTGACCAGCCGATGACCAACTCTGCCCCCAGCTTGGCCCTCATGTTCCCTCATAACATCCCTGCTTGGGACTTTCTCATTCATGTCTGCATTTTAAAGGCACTTTTCCAACTTACAGTCTATGGAGACATCCACTTTTCCTTTTTTTTTTTTTGTAGAGACAGAGTCTCACTTTATTACCCTGGGTAGAGTGCTGTAGCATCACACAGCTCACAGCAACCTCCAGCTCCTGGGCTTAGGCGATTCTCTTGCCTCAGCCTCCCGAGTAGCTGGGACTACAGGTGCCGGCCACAACGCCTGGCTATTTTTCTGTTTTGCAGTTCCTCGGAGGCCTGGTTTGAACCCGCTACCTTCGGTATATGGGGCCGGTGCCCTACTCGCTGAGCCACAGGCGCCACCCCATCTACGTTTCCTTTTAACTGGCTCTGTGGCTGGGCCTTAGTCTCCCTTTAGGTAGCTGCTCCCTAAACTCAGCAATGAAGGAGGGACTTTGCTTGGGAGAGGGGCGACCCATTAAACTCTTCCCCCTCAGTAATGCAGCTCTCTAGTCAGGCCTGTCCAGAGAGAAGGACGCTTGAGAAAGTCAGCAGTGGCTCATCATGTCCTGAGTGGAAGGATGGAAGAAAAAGCCTGCCGAGAGGAGAGTGGTCAGCAGAGGCACGGGCCTTGGAATTCTGTAAGAAGATTTGGCCAAGATACAATTGGGGTGGAGGTGGCAGTGGATGGGCTGAGGCTTACTGGGGCTTAGCGCTTTGGAGGCGCCCCAGCTAATCACCATCTCAACAACGTCCATGTTTATTTTTTCTTTCTTGTATCAGAATATAAGCCAGGGTGTGGGGTGAGGGGGTGAAGAGGTGAGTCTATTATCTGGGTGCAAACTGGAATCTTTCTATTTCATTTTGTAATGACTACATACAGTGTTCCTCACATTTCACAGGTGGAAACCCTTAACTTTAAGGGGTTAAATCTATTCAAATCTATTGATTTGACCTCTCCAAGAGGACATCTTGTTATTGGATTGTATTCTCCTGAAAAAGGGCTGGCCTGCTGTCCGGTGCACATCCGGTTCCATGAGTTCTTCTGCTCTGCACACAGGTGGCTCCCACACGTCCCGAGCTTCTCTTTAGAGTTGTCACTTGTTTCCCACATGCCTCCGAGGAGACTGCATAGAGAATAGCACAGTGTGGGGTGTGGTTTGGGAAAACACCCCCAAGACCCTGTGCAGACCCACCCAGGCTGGGGAAGTCCCTCTACCCCTTACTGTGTGCCCCGAAAATCCTAGTCTCAGGATTCCCACAGACTAGATGCCAACCTCAATTCCAAACCTAATCCATGGAATTAGAAGTCAGAACAGTGTTTACTTTAGGACGGAGGGAAGGAGAGGGATTGGGAAGGGGCCCGAGAGGGGCTTCAGATGGTAAGACCCAGTTTCTTGGAGAGGGTAAGACCCTTTTTAACTAGGGTGGTGGTTGCTGTGCGTAGTCTCTCTGTGGTATTTTATCAAGCTGTACTCTCAGGATTTGTGATCCTTTCTGTAAGTATATTTCAATAAAAGACATTTATTTATAAAAAATCCAAGTTTCACATCTTATGTATCATGGGATCTTGCACAGGTCACTCAAGGCCTTGGAGCCTCGGTTTTCTTGTCCCCAGCTATGAAAGTGCCTGCCTCCTGGAGAAGTGAGGAATGAATGAGCGGGTGCTGTGTGCTCCATGCAGGGCTGGCCGCTCTGCTCAGTAAATAGCAGCTGTTTCTGCTGCCCAGGCCACCCTCGGCCCTGACAGGACTGCCCTGCACCCAAGCCTCCTCACACCTTCAGATCTCTGTCCACACTCAGCCTTGCCTGATTGTCCCCTCCCCACACTCTGTCACTGAATCCCATTCAGGGCACGCATTGAAGACTCTCCTCAGCCCTGGATTTATCTTTTGCTCCATCTCCTGTCTCCCCACCGCCCCTGGTGATCGGTGCCCCCGCCTCTTAGTTCATACCTCTTTCTCCTGAGGGCACAGGCTCTGTAGGACCCCACCTGGCTTCCTGGCAAGCACCTGGCAAGGCCGCGCTCAGGAACACTTATGCAAATGAAGCGTCACTGCTTCTCTGGGGACATACAGCATGGCTCCCTGGATGGGAAGGATTTGAAATGCCTCCCTCAGAGTCATTCCTTTGTTCCTCCATCTTGCATTAAAGTGGCAAGCTGTGTTTTCACTGCTGGGAAAATGTCATTGGAAAAATACACAGCAAGTGTTAGATGGTGCATCTGGCCTGCCATCTTGACAGGAGAGAGTTGAGGGACCAGGGATGGAGCCAAGGCTGGGCCGGGCCTCTGCTTGGACTTTATGTGTCGTTTTGGGGCATCGGATGCAGAGAACCCAAGCCAGAGGTGGGGGAGCTGCTTCCAGGGTGGGCTCATCTCTCCTCACCAGACACCCGACACTTTGCACACTCATCGTCCCCTTCCTGTTCCTGGGCTCTGGGCTCTCTGTTTCTACCTCTGGGAATAATACCCTGCTGCCGTCACAGCAGCTCCTGAATCCAGCCACTTCTCGACATCTTCCCCCACGCACCCCTGGTACCCTACCTGTCAAGTGAAATACTCCAAGGGCTTTCCGACTGGACTGGATTCCCTGCCTCTTTATTCTTGCCCTTCGTAGCCCGTTTTCTCCATCACAGCCATGGTCATATTTTTACAATGTAAATCAGATCAAGCCCCTCACACTAGGTCTATAATCCTCTAGTTTCTAACATACTGAAGAATTAAAAAAATAAACTGGGGCAGCGCCTGTGGCTCTAAGGAGGAGGGCGCCAGCTCCATGGGGCGGGTTCAAAACCAGCCCCGGCCAAAAACTGCAAATAAATAAATAAATAAGAAAAAAATATATGTTAAAAAAGCCCAGACTTTCTTGTGATCAACAAGGTTATACGTTCCCTTCACCGCCTTCCCCAAGTCTGAGATCTCATCTCCTCCAACTCTCCCGCTGCCTGTTTTTCAGCTGTAAAGTCTGTCTTGCTAGTACTTGGCTAGGACTCTGTGACTGTTCCCTTCTTGGGAACATGGCATCGGCTACTTGCCCTGCCTGCAATGTTTTTCTCCTGATATTCACATTTTCTTACTTTATTTGGGGTTCTGCTGGATGTGACCCTCAGAATAGTCATCCCTGAAAAGTCTGTCTGCCCTTTAGCCCTGACTTAAAATTTTCATTACACTTATCTACTATTTCTTTCTTTCTTTTTTTTTTTTTGTAGAGACAGAGTCTCACTCTATGGCCCTCGGTAGAGTGCTGTGGCGTCACACAGCTCACAGCAACCTCCAACTCCTGGGCTCAGGCAGTTCTCCTGCCTCAGCTTCCGGTTATCTACATTTCTATCTGTATCATCTCCTTACCTTTCCCTCCGCACTGCCCAGAGTTCTTCTTGTTCTCACTAGCATGGAAACTTTTGTGGGCAGGGCCTTGTGTTGTTACCTGCTGCATCCCCTCAGAGTCTAGAAGACTGTTTAGCGCATGGAAATGTTCAATACATAGTTTTAAATGGGAAAGTGAATGCAATGAGGTAATGAAGAGAGTGTAAGTGCTGCCCCTGGGTCAGCTTGTTCTCCCAGGAACAGGCAGGGCAGGGTGAGTGTGCAGTGTGTAGGTGTCCAGAGGCCGTCCTGAGCCTCTGCCTTCAGCTGCAGCAAAGCCACTTGCTTGTTAGCTGGGCCCTGGGGAAGCCTGGCTCCAGAGCCAGCTAATTGGGTTCAGGTCCCAGCTCAGCTGCTTGTTTGTTGTGTGACTTAGTTTGCTTCCTCTCTTGGGGTCTCATGCCCCCTTGTGTAACAAGTACTAGCCACACCTGCGTCAAGTCTTGTGCGTGATTATTGGAGATAAAGAAGGTGCACCCTTCAGCCTGGGTTCCAAACCCACATTCCTGCCATCTTCACATCTGCATTCAGGAAGGACATGTTAGGCGGCCCCTTGGCCCTGAATCTAATTCATGTTCTCCAGGTTAGCTCTACCAATGAAATGGACTTTAAAAAACATACTCTGCTGGGTGGTGCCTGTGGCTTAAAGGAGTAAGGTGCTGGCCCATATACTGGAGGTGGTGGGTTCAAACCCAGCCCCCCCCCCCAAAGCAAACAAATAAAACATACTCTGCTTTTTTTTTTTTTTTTGAGACAGACTCTTACTTTGTTACCCTTGCTAGAGTGCTATGGTGTCATAGCTCACAGCAACATCAAACTCCTGAGGTTAAGCGATTCTCTAGTCTCAGCCTCCAAAGTAGCTGGAACTTCATGTGCCCACCACAACGCCTGGCTATTGTTAGAGATGAGATATTGCTCTGGCTGGTGGTCTCGAACCTGTGAGCTGAGGCAATCCACCTGCCTCAGCCTCCCAAGTGCTAGGATTACAGGTGTGCCCTGCCCTACTCTGCTTTTTTTTTTTAAATCTTTTTTCTCAATTAGTTCTGAACTCAGGAGGTGAAGAGATTAGCATCCTTTTTTGACCCCTGTATGTGTAATCTTACTTGACCTTCACAATAGCCCTGGGGAGGAGGCAGGTGTTTGCTTCTTTCCTGGGTCTCAGGTGAGCAAGCCAAGGCTTAGAGGTGATGTGTCCTAAATCCACATGGCTAATGAGTGGCAGAGGTGGGAGTCACACCTGAATCACCAGCAGCAAGCCCAGAGCATTTCCATTTTACCACGGGTATGTGTGCTGTGTGAGGTGTGAAACCATTGTCGCTTGTGTCGTGGGAGGGGAGTCAGTGGAGGGCGTGGGTGGTGGGTCAGCTCTGGAGATGGCAGGGGTGCGGTAGTCAAAGGCACTTTGTGAGACACAGAGGCCCACCACAAGTGTGTGGAGGTGTGCAGTGGGGCTGGGGGGTGGGTGGGTGGCACAGAGTGGGTGGCAGCAGAGAGGGCAGGAGGGACCCCTCTCAGACGGGACTGGCATAGAGCCCAGGGAGCCCATTAGTTGGCACCCTTATGAGAAAGGAAACAGGCAGGGGGCCCTGAAAGCCACTGAGTCCTGCCCAGTGCAAAAGAAAAGTAATGAGAAGCCACCTTGCAAGGTTGAGCAGGAGGCTTGAGTAGGAAAAAGGAAAATAGCACTTGGGAAATCAAAACCTTTGCCAGGTCTCGGAAAGGCAGTTCCTTCTCTCTCAAGCACACCTCCCTCTCTGGTGACTGTTAAAATGCAAATGTGACCCAGGAGGGCTGACATTTGAAGCCACTCCCAGTGGTTAAGCTACAACTGGCTTTAGTTGGCCAGCCTAGCTTCCGTGAGCAGCCATCCCAGGCAGGTCTTGGAGAAGGGACACCCACAGGGCCAGTGGTCCCGAGTCCAAGTTGGTTTGGCCTTCTGAGCTCTTTACCTGGTACCTGACTGTGATTCCTATTGGGAACACCTGAGCTGGTTTCGTTCCCACCTGGGCACAGTCTGGGCCTTATGCTTGAATTTTACTCTAATTGATGCAGATCAGGGCTCTGGGGGGAGGAGGTTCAGCCCAGGTAGTAGGAAAAGCCTCAGTTCTCTCATGTTTGAATGGGAGGCCGGGCATGGGGGTGGGTGCTGGCTTCTCCTGGAGGGTAGAGCGGTTCTCTCTCCTCCCAGAGGATGGGCATGTGATTTTAGGATCAGAAAATCCTAGCTGGGTGTTTTGCTAGCCGTGTGACTCTTAAGAAAGTTCCCTAAAGCTCTCTCACCACAGACTCCTCATTTGTAAACTTGGCTTAAGTACAGTGACCCAGGCAACCATCTCGGCAGCAATAAATGCTTTCTTACCCCCTATATCTTACCTTTGTCCCCTTGCATTTTTTCGTGGTGCTACAAATTTCCACATCCATCATTCTTTTGAGCTAAAAAATAGTCTCCAAAAGACCTGTGAGAAAAATGTGAATCTATGTTTGTTGAATTAGTGTTTCAAGGGAGGGGTAACACTAGCAAGTCAGTATTTGCTGGCCCCACATTTAGTTAAACAGGAACAGCAGGGAATGGGGTCCAGAGAGAAAAGAGATAAGGCCTAGGAGAGCAGTGAAAGGATCCCAAACAGTGGGTGTCACCCTGGGAGAAAGGACAACAGTGAGAAGAAGGCCAGGGGACCAGGGGAGCTCTCAGCAGAGCAGTGGTGCTGGAGGGAAGGAGGTGGATGAGGGCAGGCTGGCCATGCTGCTGGCCCACTGCTGGGATGGGACCCATGACATGGGGTCCTTGGAGGCTCAGCCTGCTTTGCTGTGTTACCAGCCACAGCTCATGGCTGCTGTGTAAGCAGAGTCTTTATCTAGAAAGGATTCTGTGGCTCTTGACAGTCCTGAGGCAGGCTCAGGCCATTGGCTGCAAAGTGTATCCCTCAGCACCATGCCCAGAGGGCCACCATCCCCAGTACCCTGCACAGTGCCTGGCACCGAGGGGCCTGCCCCACACACCCACTGATGAACAGGACATGGTCCTCCCTCCAAGAGCTTAGCCCCCAGATTGGACATCTGATGCCATCCAGCCTTAGCTCCTGCCTTGGTCACAGGGAGTAGCTTTGTCTTCTGCTATGTAGTGCTCAGGGTAATGAAATAGTTATAATAAAACCCTTAATATTTAAAGCTCAGGGAGCCGCAGCCCCATACCGTATTGAGGTAAAAATAATTCATCCTGGAGAAGGCCTCGCTGGGCTCCATTTCCTCTGCTTTGACTGCTGACTTGTTAGAGCTTTTCCTGGTGAGTGGATTGGAGACTGTGTTTGACCAATCTCTTAGGGAGGGGCACCCTCATTAATTTTCCTTGGGTAAATTCAACAAAAAAACGTGGCAGGCCCATAGTTAGCCAGCAGGGTAGGGATCTTGGTTTGTTTTGTTCACTGCTGTGGCCCTGGTGTGGCACAGGGGTGGGGGTCAGTGACTCATATTGTCTCATAACCCCGGGAAGCACTCATGTCTTTCTCATGTACAGGCTGTATAAGGCCTCACGATGGAAGGGGACTTGCCCAAGGTCATGCAGGGAAGTGGGGAGGCTGGGTGGCGAGGCTCTGTGCTCATTCCTAAAACCTCTGGATTCATGGGTGTTAGATAATTGCACAACTTTGTCTATCCCGATTATCCACTGAAAAGCTCAAACTTATGGCCCGCCCCCTACGGCTCTTCACACCAGAGCAGTAACACCTTGTTGGCTGTTCTACCATCCCGACACCTCTCCTAACCGAGACTATATCAGATGCCCTTGTCTGTTGCTCTCTCTCTCTCTCTCTCTCCTCTCCCATCCCCCGTGTGTGTCTTTTCTCCTCTCCTCTCCTCTCCTCTCCTCTCCTCTCTCTCTCTTCCCCCTTCTCTGTCTCCTCTCCTCTCTTCCCCCGTTTCTCGCTCTCTCTCCCCTCCTCCTTAATGCTGCTCTGCAGCTTCCCCCGCCAATGAAGACCTTTTGTACAAGCCTTGGTGTTTTGTGAGTTTTGTGCCGGTCGAGTGCCCCCCCTTTCAATGGGGACAGTTTTTTTTTTTTAATTTTGGAGACAAAGTCTCATTATGTTGTTCTTGGTGGAGTGCCATGGCGTTACAGCTCACAGCAACCTCCAACTCTTGGGCTTAAGTGATTCTCTTGCCTCAGCCTCTCAAATAACTGGGATTACAGGTGCCCGCCCCAATGCCCAGCTATTTTTTGGTTGTACTTGTCATTGTTGTTTGGCAGGCCCAGGCTGGATTTGAACCCCCCAGCTCTAGTGTATGTGGCTGGGGTCCTGGCTGCTGAGCTACAGGCGGCGAGCCCATGGGGACAGTTTTTTATGTGAGGACAATGGAGGGGTTGGGTTATTCAGTCACACAGTGTGCCATCTCATGGGCCTGCTAGATGTTATGCTAGATAGCTATTTTTTCTTTGCCTATTAGTTGTATTCCTCTGCATGGTTCTGACATTTAATGGGTCACTTCGAAGGATCAAAAAATGGAGGAGCAAACAGGAAAACTGGGAGTAGACTGTCCTCCCAACACTTTGTTTTAGCTTCGGGAGAAAGATGTCTGGTTTTGTTTAAAAAACGATCTGCCTAGGCCAGGCACGGTGGCTCACAGCTGTAATCCTAGCACTCTGGGAGGCTGAGGCAGGTGGATTGCGTGAGCTCGTGATTTCAAGACTAGAACAGAGTGAGGGCTCATCTCTAGTAAAAATAGAAAACCTCGCTGGGTGTCGTGGCAGGCGCCTGTAGTCCCAGCCACTTGGAGGCTGAGGCAGGAGATCACTTGAGCCCCAAACACTAAGGTTTCTGTGAGCTCTGATGATGCCACAGAACTCTACCCAGGGTGACAGAGTGAGACTCTGCCTCAAAACAACACCCCCCACCCCCCAAAACCCCAAAAGTGGGTCCACCTTAACATGAGGCCAGAGCACTGGGAAGGTTCTTCAAGATGGAGTGCTTCTCACTCCCCTTAATTTTGCCCCGTCTCTAGATCTAAAGTTGTCACAGGGGAGGGATGCCAGTTCCTACCACGGCATCAACAAGTTCAGCGTTGGGGTATCTTAAAACAAGGAGTCCTGGCCTCTGCGTGGGCAGTGGTGGAGGCCAAGAGTGCTGAAGCTTCACAGACTCAGCCGTCGTTGAGACCAGTGGCTGTCAAGGTGCACCCCAGAACCAGGACCAGCAGCACGTGGGAGCATGTTGTAAGCGCAGTCTCAGGCCCTGCTCCAGATTTACTGAATCAGAGGCTCTGGGGACAGAGTTTAACAAGCCTTCTGGGTGATTCTGATGCATTCTCAAGTTTGAGGACCACTGATGTAGACTGAGGTTTCTCAGCTGTAGGCCTGTTGATATTTTGGACCTGAAAATTCTTTGCTGTGGTGGCTGCCCTCTGTATTGTGTCCCTGGCCTGTACCCACCAGACGGCGTAGATCTGTCTTCTAGCTACAAAGACGGCCTCCAGACATTGCCCAATGTTCCCCCAATCCCATGGGACAAAATCACCCCTGTTTGAGAACCAAGGATCCAAACCCTTGCTTCCCAAAATGCAGTCCAGAGGCATCAGCCTTGTCTCAGAACTTGTTAGAAGTGAAGACTCTTGTGCTCCACTCTCGATCAACTGAACTGGAATCTGCCTTTGAACAAGGTCCTCAGGTGGTTCATGTGCAGTGATCTGAACCGGACTCTCCAGTTTAAAGACAAGCAGAGGGCCTTCTAGACAGTGGGTGACTTGCCTACAGCCACATCTCCTGGGCCTTGCCCTTGACACGTGGAGTCTTGGTGTTCATTTACTGTGGCTATTTCTGAAATTTGGAGAATGGTCCACTTTAATCCCAAGGCTAAGACTTTTTTTTTTTCTTTTAGTTTTTTCTCTTTTATTTATTTATTTATTTTTATTGAATCATAGCTGTGTACATTAGTGTAATCATGGGGTACAGAGTGCGGGCTTCATATACAATCTGAAATATTTTTTTTTGTTGTTTGTTTTTTTGAGACAGAGCCTCAAGCTGTCACCCTGGATAGAGTGCTGTGGCATCACAGCTCACAGCAACCGCCAATTCCTGGGCTCAAGTGAGTCTCCTGCCTCTGCCTCCCAAGCAGCTGCCACAGGTGCCCGCCACAACACCTAGCCATTTTTTGGTTGCAGCCGTCATTGTTGCTTGGCAGGCCCCAGCTGGATTTGAACCCGCCAGCTCAGGTGTACGTGGCTGGCGCCTTAGCCTGCTGAGCCACAGGCGCCGAGCCACAATCTGAAATATTTTCATCCAACTGTTTGACATAAGCTTCTTGGGATTTTCTCGTTTATCGTGTGAAAACATTTGTGTTCTGCATTTAGTAGGTTTCACCTGGCCCTTCTAAGGTGCACCGTAAGTGTGATCCCACCTTTTACCCTCTCTCCATCCACCCTCCCCCTCCTCTTCCCTCCTTTACCCCTTTCCCTGTCTTCTTGTCCAAGGCTAAAACTTTTGAGGACCCAAGTGGTAAGAAGCCAGTGAGCCAGAGCTCTCACACAGCCTGGGAATGGCTCTCTCTGCACTTTGAGGTGAGCT
>CAUYON010006826.1:0-27099 GCA_963573935.1 Arctocebus calabarensis
GGCGCCCTACTCAATGAGCCACAGGTGCCGCCCAATCAAGTAGTTCATTTTTTGAGACAGAGTCTCACTCTCGCTCACAGCAACTTCAGACTCCTGGGTTCAAGTGATTCTCTTGCCTCAGCCTCCCCTCAGTCTCCCAAGTAGCTGGGATTACAGGCACCTGCCATAATGCTTGGCTTATTTTTCTATTTTTAGTACAAATGGGGTCTTGTTCTTCAAAGTCAGCTGATTGGCAATTTAATTCCATCTGCAACCTTAATTTCCTTTTATCATGTAAGATAACATATTTACAGGTTCCAGGGATTAACATATAGATATTTTTGGGAGTCATTCTTCTACCCCACCACAGGTTGCCCCTTCTGAAAAGGTGATCCAGAGCTGAGACCTGAATATCGCAAAGGGGTAGGCCATGAACCACACCATCCGATATAGGAACCACTAGCCACCTACGACTATTTAAACTTAAATAATTTAAAGTTAAATGAAATTAAAATTTTCATTCTTTAGCCCCCCTCCCTTCCTTCCTTCCTGAGTCTCACTCTGTGCCCTGAGCAGAGTGCAGTGGCATCATCATAGCTCACAGCAATCTCAAATTCCTGTGCTTAAGTGATCCTCTTACCTCAGCCTCCCAAGTAGCTGGGACTACCTGAGCCCACCACAATACCCAGCTAGTTTTTCTATTCTTAGCAGAGATGGGGTCCTGCTCTTGCTCAGGCTGGTCTGCAACTCCTGAGCTGAAGCAATCCACTTGCCTCAGCCTCCCAGAGTGCTAGGATTATGGGTGTGAGCCACTGCGCCTGGCCAACAAATGGCTCTTTTTGAGAAGAGGCCAATGAGTTGGTATCTGACCTGTGTTAAATGTCAACTTAATATGAATTTATGTAAAACTCGAACGTGAAGACACTATCATCAGTGCCTGCTCAACCATAAGAGGAAAGTACAGTCAGTTCCTCTCACTGCCACATCAAGAGGGGTCAGCTACAGGACTAGCAGCTGGAGTCCACTGGGGTAGAGGTAATTGCCACTTGATGTGATTTGAGAGGATCAGGAAGACTCCCTACCCCTATGCAGCCTGAGGATCCTTGTCACTCAGCCTGAAATCCTATCAATTAGAGCATTATTTCAGTTGACTTTACAGTCAACAAAATGCTTTTCTGTAGATTAACTGTCATGGAAGCAAACAGAGCTCCCTCTATTCAGAAAAGGATGTTTCATTACCCCTCACAGTGGGGTCATTTTCCTCCAAATAGAAGGTAAATTAAATTTAGGATAGTGATGATCAGGTCCCACCTATGTGTATCGGCCAGAATTAACCCAATCAGATCTAGCCCTTCCAAAAACTAGTTAATATTGGATAAGATGAACTTAATCTGATTGAATTGGTTTTGTATTAAAAAGGAAGCGAGAAAAGGGAGGCGAAATTAATTTCAATTCTTCCAGAGGACAGCAGACACAAAGCACCACGAGAGGCCAGAGCAAGCACTGTAGAGGCTGCTTCTGGGCAACTGCCCACAAGGCCCCAGCACTCAGAGACCAAGGCCTGCCACAGGCACCTTCTGGGAACGCTCTGTCCCTGCAGTTTGAAAGAATCTACTAGTTTATAAGGTAACTTCTTGACTGCCTGTAGTGAGCTAGAGAGACACTGTCATTTTTCAGATGGACAACATGCTGTTGGCTAGAAAAAGGGAATAGGGACGTGAGGGGACAAAATCTGACTTTGGCAAGGCAGGATGTTTGGAACTTTGATTGCCCTTTTTAACAAGTTCTCCTTTGTCTAAGTTCATTATGCTGTTTGCAGAGAGGCCCAAGGGACTCTGTGGAGCAGGCAATACCACAGCAGCTCTTCCCCCAGAGCCTTGCAGGGCCAGGATGAGACACCCACGTCCTTCACTGCCCAGGTCACAGCTGCAGTCACAGCTGCATGTCACAGCTGAGCGTGCCGGTGAAAACAGAAAATTCAGTCAGCTGAACTCTACCCACCTTCCCACAAGCAGAGAAGTTATTCCTTCTCAAAACTGTGAAAGGAAAATTGCAGTTTAAGTAGCATAATTAGGAATACCGTAAACTTGTGTTTTGTATATATAAACTTTCATCGTATGCTGGGAATTAGTATATACATGCCCACTGTGGGACTGTATCAACAAAATTATGCATACTGTAATTAAGGGGCAATTGAAAAGATTTTCAAGGATAATTTTTTTTTTTTTGAGACAGAGCCTCAAGCTGTCACCCTGGATAGAGTGCTGTGGCATCATAGCTCACAGCAACCTCCAATTCCTGGGCACAAGAGAGTCTCTTGCCTCCGCCTCCCAAGTAGCTGGGACTACAGGCACCCGCCACAACGCCTGGCCATTTTTTGGTTGCAGCCATCATTGTTGTTTGGCGGGCCCAGGCTGGATTCGAACCCTCCAGCTCAGGTGTACATGGCTGGCGCCTTAGCCCGCTGAGCCACAGGTGCTGAGCCTTTCAAGGTTAATTTTGACTACACTTTTTGTTTTGGCCAGGGCTGGGTTTGAACCTGCCACCTCCCGTATATGGGGCTGACACCCTACTCCTTTGAGCCACAGGCACTGCCCTGATTATGCTTTTTTATCTGCTTTATGAGTAGACTTTAGAATCCAACTCTGGTAAAATGTGATGCTACTAAATGTTAAATTCATCTACACTTTTGGGTTTTTTGCTTGTTTCTTTTTCCTTTAACATTAGACAGGTAATGCCCACATTTTAATATGGTTTGAGGGAGGTATATCTCTCATACAAGTGTAAAAAGTCGCCATCACTCTTAGAAGTTACAAGACAATCAAGTCTACGGTTTTCTAAGTGTTATGTGTTAGCTTCATCTCAACCCCATGTATTTTCTTGTTTGATTTTTGGAGACAGGGTCTCACGCTGTCACCTAGGCTGGAAAGCAGTGGCATCATCATAGCTCACTGCAGCCTCCTGCTCCTGGACTCAAGCGATCCTCCTGCCTCAGTCTCCCACTAAACTTTAAGGGTCTCTTTTTTGTCGGGGGTGGTCTTAAACTCCTGTCCTCAAGCAATCCTCCCACTTTAGCCTTCCAAAGTGTTGGGAGTACAGGTGTGTGCCATTTGGCTCAGCCATATCAACATATATATATTTTTTGAGATGGAGTCTGTGAGCCTGGATAGAGAGCTGTGGTGTCATCATACCTCACAGCAACCTCAAACTCTTGGGGTCAAGACATCCTCAAGAGGGTCTGGGTGCTGTGGCTCACGCCTGTAATCCCAGCACTCTGGAAAGCTGAGGCGGGTGGAATGCTTGAGCTCAGTTTACCAGCCTAAGCAAGAGTTAGCCCCTATCTCTACTAAAATAGGAAAATTAGCTAGGCATTTTTTCAGGCCCCTATAATCACAACTACTCAGGAAGCTGAGGCAGGGGGACTGCTTGAGTTCAGGAGTTAGAGATTGCTGTGAGCTGGGCTGATGCCGTGAGACTCTTGTGTAAAATGAAAGAAAATCCACAATGGTGAATCTTTTTTCAGTTCCTGGACTTGGACAGGCTTCTTACCATGCCAAGTTTTCCTCTAAAATGCTTTGCTCCTTATTCAGCTTATCCACCTTCTTCCCTGGCCCAGTTAATTCCTTCTAATCCGTCAGTTCTTTATTCAGTCCTGTCTTACAATATCTCCTTAATACTAGGCAATTTTTTCACAGCTGTTGTGATACATTTATTTATGAAATTGTTTCCCTCACTAGGCTGTACTGCATATACTTTATGAATGAAGGGCTTGCTGCTTTGTATTGCCAGTACCTAGCACGATGCCTTGGCATTTTTTGAATAAATGAATACGTAAATGTCTTCCTCATTTGGTAAGCTCCATGGCCAAGCACAGCTTAAGACAGAACATCTTAGAATCTCTTTGTAAATAATCCGTTGAAGAAAGAAATGATAGCATCAAGAACTGCGTGGATCTACATATATTACCCATCCTAATTCTTTGACTTTTGGATTTTGGGGACTGGCATGTTGGTAGTACACTAGGTTTGTGGCTAAAGAACTTTGGTTTTTTTTTTTTTAAACTTTCCCAACCACACACAAGAAATACGATTTGGATTTCTTCTAGAGGAAGAGCGCAGCCATAATGAGCAAAGCATTAGGTTGAGAACAGAATTTGCGGAGAGAAGCCGAAAATTAACAGCGTGTTAGTACCCAAGATAACTTTTGACTGCCTTAGCTTGAGCGCAGAAACCAGTGTTCTCGGGTGGGGGAGAGGTTGGAGATAGTGAGGCGGAAACTACTCCTTGGCTTTAGAAGGCAAATATGTAAATCCCTTATAAATGTCTGTAAATGTCTCAGCCACACTGGAGGTTGCTCATCGCACCCGTCAAAGAATTATAAATGACGCTTTCCTTTAAAAAACTGGGTCCCTGGCTCAGGGCCAGTGGCTCAACGGGCTAAGGCGCCAGCCACGTACAACTGAGCTAGCAAGTTCGAATCCAGCCCGGACCCACCAAACAACAAAAAATGGCCAGGCGTTGTGGTGGGCGCCTGTAGTCCCAGCTACTTGGGAGGCAGAGGCAGGAGACTCGCTGGAGCCCAGGAATTGGAGGTTGCTATGAGCTGTGATGGCACAGCACTCTACCCAGGGTGACAGCTTGAGGCTCTGTCTCAAAAAACAAACAAAAAAACAAATACTGGGTCCCTAAACGGGGCCTTAGTAGATGTGCGAAAAGGGAAAGGAATGCTTTCCATCATCCTCTTTTCAAACTCTTCCCGCTTTTGCTGAACGGGGTCCCCTCTGGTTCAGGGCCAGGGACCCCCGCCGACGGCCCGCAGCAGCAAACGGTGGGGGCCGCACCGAACAACCAGCAGCCCAGCCAGGGGGCGGAGGCCAGCCCGCGGCTCGCATTCCCGGAGGTGCCGGGCCAGGGCAGGGTGGCCGCGCAGCCGGGAACAAAGCTCCGCGAGGGGCGCCCTTGACCCGGCAGGCAAGCGCTTGTTTCCAGCGGGCAGGACTGGCCTCAGGAAGGAGCGTGACGCGCGCGGACACAGCAACGGCCACCGCGGAACACGAGCAACCAGAGCGCCAACAGTCAACTCCCGAGACCCGCGCGGTTATGCCCACACGGACCACCGCCGGCCGTACGTGGGCTTGTGCGCCTGCGTGCCCGCGGGAGGCCCCGCCCCCTCCGAACGCCGGGCGCGCGGGGCCGCGCCTCCTCATGGCCGCCGCCGCAGTGTGTGGTATTTAGCGGGAGCGCGCGGCGGGCTCGAGGACGCGCGAAACGGCGGCAGCGGCGGCCAGGGGGGAGCCGGGCGGCCGTTGCGGGGCGCGCTCTCGAGCAGCGGCGGCGGCGGCGGCTCAGAGTGTCCCGTCGGTCTCGATACCGGGAAAAGGCGGTGGCGCTGCCCGCGGCGGCGGGGGTTGGGGACGGAGCGCGTTTGAACCAGGACTGGGGTCTGAGGCGCGCTCTCCGCCCACAGGTAAGTGGGGCCCGGCCTGGAGGGAGGAGCCGGCGGCGAAGGGCTCCGCGAGAGGAGGGTGGCGGGCCGGGTAATGGCGGCGGGAGGGGAGGGCGGCCGGCCGGCCGGGTGGAGCGGGCCCGGGCGCCGGCAGCCCCCGGCGCGGCGGCGCCTTTGTCTCGGCCCGAGCCCCGCCGCCCGGCCGAGCGCCGCCCCCCGCCCCTCCCCGCCGCCCCGAGCCGACTCGCCCCCGCCCTGCGCCCCGGGCCCGCCGGCCGGCGGTGGGGGTCGGCCCGGGCGGCGCGGCCCCCGGCGGAGGAAGGGCCTCGGCGGCGGCCCGGCCCCCGCACGCCCCGGAGGCGGGCCGGGCCCGGGGAGGCGCGGGGCGCGCCCGGCGTCCTCGTGCCGGCCTTTGTTGTGGAGGGTCCCGGGGAGTGCGGCCAACATGGCGGAGGTCAGCTGAGTGCGGGCTGCGGCCGGCCCTGTCCCCCGGCCCTCCCGCGCCCCGGAGCGCGGGCCGCACCGCACCGGCCGGCCGTCCTGGGCCGCGCTGGCCGCCCCGAGCGGCTTGGTTGTGCCGAGGGAGGTGCAGGCGCCTCCCTTGTCCGTGTCGTCGGAGGGAGACGCGAGGCTGGCCGGGCACCCTAGCTTTCCATTGTGAGCCTTGCGTTTCCCGGCTGGGGACCTTTCTCGACCCTCCCCGGTCCATAACTTAGGAATGTGGATAACCTGGCACAACGAGTCGTAGGTGTTTCTTTGCCGCCGTCTTGTTCTTGTAAAGAACATTTAAAGTAGAATTTTTTGAAGTAGATTAAAATGACTTGCTCTGACATTCAGAAAAGTCCAGTCTGGAGAGAAAGACTGTAGCTGTTAAAGTCGCAGGAACGGCGTGCACGGCCGTCGGACAGAGGCGACGCAGTGAGCGCTCACCTTGCTCCGTCGGCGGCGTCGGGTCTACTGCTACCTCCGCTCCGCAGCCCAGACAGAGTTTTACACCGAGGGTGGGCTCGGAAGCTGGTCCTGCCGCACTGCTTTGTGACTTTGGGAAGACCTACCCTCTCTGGGCTTCGTTTTGCTTGTTTGCAGAACGGGTGTAATGATAGTACCCTACCTCAAACACTGTGTGAGAATTTTTTTTTTGAGACAGTGTTACTGTGTTACCCTCGGTAGAGTGCTGTGACATTACAACTCACAGCAATTTCTAGCTCGTGGGCTTAGACGATTCTCTTGCCTTAGCCTCCGGAGTAGCTGGGGCTGCCCTGTCGTGGGAATGGAGGAGGTTTGCACTTGAAGGCCTTGGAGCAGTGGTGGTGGTAAGAGCTTCAAGTGTAGTATGTGTTTACTGCTAAGGCGGGTGTTTAATAACTAAGCTTATGGCTTTGATGGATATATTGGAAGTACAAAGGCCAGAATTTGTGAAATCACATTATAAACCTTTAATGTGGAGTGTTCTTTTAGTGCATTTTGTTAAAAAGGAGAAGAGTTTATAGATAAATTGGCAGGCTTTCTGAAGTGATGGCATTCTGGAAATTTAAGTGATAGGGGATTTGAATGGGTAGCTCTTGAGTGGTGTGGAATTTTAAAAAATCAAATAGATTAAAATGACTTCTTTTAATGAGTTTAGATTTATGGATCAGGTCACTTTTTCTTAGTTATGTTTTAGAGACAGGTTCTCACTCTGTCCCTCACTCACTATACTCTTGAACTTCTGGGCTCAAGCGATCATCCTGTTTCAGCCTTCTGTGTAGCTGAGACTACAGGCCCGCCACTATACCTAGCTGGTTTTTCTGTTTTGTTTTTTTTTTGTAGAAACAGTGTTCCCAGACTCGTCCCAAACTCCTGGCCTCAAGCCATCTTCCAGCCTCAGGCTCCCAAACTGCTGAGATTAAAGGTGTGAGCAACTGTCCTGGGGCCATCAGTTCACTTTCAGGGACTTGTATTAACTGGGAAAGGGGAATAGTGAATACCTTTGAGTGTTAGTTATCTATGGTGTCACCATCTCTGTGAAAGTTACTGAATGAGTAGCAGTAGTGTAATGTAATGTGATTTTTTTATCTGGGAGATAGTGGCTCTGTTTAGAACTTTGTGATTGGTAGTTGGTAGATTTTGAGACCCAACATGGATTACAAAAATTGGTTGTGTAATTTTTCAGTCTAGAGATTTAAATAAATATATAGGGCCAGGCATGGTGTCTCATGCTTATAATCCCAGCACTTGGGAGGCTCAGGCAGGTGGATTGCCTGAGCCATAGTGAGACCTCATTTCTGAAAATAGCCAGGCCTTGTGGCAGGCGTCTGTATTTCCAGCTACTTGGGAGGCTGAGGCAAGAGAATCACCTGAGCCCAAGAGTTTGAGGTTGCTGGGAGCTGTGAGGCCATGGCACTCTACCAAAGGTGACAAAGTGAGACTCTGTCTCAAAAATATATCTATAGGCATTTGTCATCTATAATGGTTAGTTGCAGATTCTATGTAGAATTTTTGCCAGGCGGTGGCTAACTCCTGTAATCCTAGCTCTTGAGAGGCCAGGGTGGGTGGACTGCTTGAGCTCACCAGTTGGAGACCAGCCTAAGCCAGAGTGAGACCTCGTGTCTAAAAAATAGCCGAGCTTTGTTTTGGGTGCCTGTAGTCCCAGGTACTAGGGAGGCTGAGGCAAGAGAATCACTTGAGCCCAAGAGTTTGAGATTGCTGGGAGCTGTGATGTTACAGAACTCTACCAGAGGACTACAAAGTGAGACTCTGTCTCAAAAAAGAAAAAAAAAAACAAAACAAAAAACCCAGAATTTTTGCCCTTGTTTTTTTTTTTTTTTTTTTTTTTTTTTTTTAAGATACCTTATAGAATTGGTTTAAATAACTCCTTATGGCATCTTTCCAAATTAAGTTCAGCATTTTAAACTGAAATAGTGTAATTAATAGTTATGGAACTATAAACTTTTCAGCATAAGCATTCTACAAAGTACAAATTCCAAAACAAATGTAATCCAATTTACATCTTAATATGTTTTCTCTAAACTTTGGGAAATTCTTACAAAATTGCAATATTTCTAATTAGAATATTATATAGGTTAAAATTAGAGTTAACAAAGGAATTATCTAGCTATGTCAATAGTGACATAATATGAAGACTAGGATTTTATTTTCAGTGAGTATGGTGTTTTTTTTTTGAAACAGAGTCTCAAACTGTCGCCTTGGGTAGAGTGCCGGGGCATCACAGCTCACAACAACTGCCAACTCCTGGGTTCAAGTGATTCTCCTGCCTCCGCTTCCCAAGTAGCTGGGACTACAGGCACCCGCCACAATGCCTGGCTATTTTTCCGTTGCAGCCGTCATTGTTGTTTGGCAGGCCTGGGCTAGATTCGAACCTGCCAGCTCAGGTGTACGTGGCTAGTGCCTTAGCCGCTTGAGCAACAGGTGCTGAGCTGAGTATGGTGTTTTGAAAACTTTTCGGCTAGGTGGTAGCTCAGGTAACTCACACCTGTAATCCTAGCACCATGGGAGGCCCAGGTGGGTGGATTGCTTTAGCTCAGGAGTTTGAGACCAGCCCCAGCAAGACCGAGATCCCGTATCTACTAAGAATAGAAAGAATTAGCCAGTTCTTGTGGTGGTGGGTTCCTGAAAGACTGAGGGGAGGCTGAGGTAAGATCGCTTGAGCCCAGGAGTTTGAGGCTGCTGAGAGCTATGATGCCCACTCTACCCAGGGCCATAGAGTGAGACTCTGTCTCAAAATAACAAATGAACAAACAAAAAACTCAAAAAACACCCAGGTCTTAACATGAGGGTAATAGTAGATTCAGGAACTTCACAAAGTTTTAGGTCACTGCTTAAATTGTATTTCAGAGCAATTCCTTTACAGAATTTTAAAGATTGTAGTTTCTTGGGCGGCACCTGTGGCTCAGTATGTAGGGTGCTGATCCCATATGATGGGTTCAAACCCAGCCCCTGCCAAACTGCAACAAAAAATAGCCAGGCGTTGTGGTGGGTGTCTGGGGTCCCAGTTACTTGGGAGGCTGAGGCAAGAGAATCGCCTAAGCCCAGGAGTTGGAGGTTGCTGTGAGCAGTGTGATGCCACGGAACTCTACCGAGGGCAATAAAATGAGACTCTGTCTCTACACACACACACAAAAAGATTGTAGTTTCTTTGCGTAAAGAGACCTATTACAGACTCTTAGGGAATTTCTTTCTTTCTTTCTTTCTTTTTTTTTTTTTTTTTTTTTTTTGAGACAGATCCTCAAGCTGTCACCCTGAATAGAGTGCTATGGCATCACAGCTCACAGCAACCTCCAATTCCTGGGCTCAAGCAAGTCTCCTGCCTCCACCTCCCAAGTAGCTGGGACTACAGGCGCCCGCCACAACGCCCGGCCGTTTTTTGGTTACAGCCGTCATTGTTGTTTAGCGGGCCTGGGCCAGATTCGAACCTGCCAGCTCAGGTGTACGTGGCTGGCGCCTTAGCTCTTGTTGAGCCACAGGCGCCAAGCCTCTTAGGGAATTTCTTTATTCACCTTGTATAAATGTTGTAAATTCTGAATATTTTGGGTACAGCTCTCACTTTCAACAAAATCTGTATGAAACTCCAGGACTCCTTTCTCCACCTTAAAAAGAAGGGATGAAAACTTTCCTCTTTAGAAAATGTATCCTTGGCTTGGCTGGGCCTGTAGTCCCAGCTACTTGGGAGGCGGAGGCAAGAGACTCACTTGAGCCCAGGATTGGAGATTGCTGTGAGCTATGATGCCACAGCACTCTATCCAGGGTGACAGCTTGAGGCTCTGTCTCAAAAAAAAAAAAAAAAAAAAGAAAATGTGTCTTTAATAGTAATGCACTTTAAACGATTTGACTTCATTGGCTACAGTTACTAGAACATCTGCTGCATAAAGGTAGGAATGGTGGGGTTTTCTTTTTTTCCCTGTGTGTTTTGAGAGTCTCTGTTTCCTGGGCTCAAGTGCAGTGGCATCATCACTGCAAGCTCAAGTGCCTGGGGTCAAGTGATTCTCCTGCCTCAGCTTCCTGATTAGCTGGAGGACTGCAGACACATTCCACTGTCCCCAGCTAATTTTCTATATTTTTGTAGTGATGGGTCTTCTCTTTCTCTAGAGATGGGGGGGGGGTGTAGAATTCCTGGCTTTCCAAAGTGCTAGGGCTATAGGCATGAGCCACTGTGGGTAGCCTGTGGAGGGTTTTTACATCTGTATAGGTATAAAAGGTCCATACCTCAGTACCTGGTGCTCAGTACGTATTTGTTAACTCACCTAGTGCTATCTATATGCTAATGAAACTCAGATGTTTTTGCTTGCTAAAATGTAGACCCATATATTTCTTGGCAGTTTTTTTTTTTTTTTTTTGTAGAGACAGTCTCACTTTACCACCCTCCGTAGAGTGAAGTGGCATCACGGTTCACAGCAACCTCCAACTCCTGGGCCTATGCGATTCTCTTGCCTCAGCCTCCCAAGTAGCTGGGACTACAGGTGCCACCACAGTGCCCGGCTATTTTTCTGTTTTGCAGTTTGGCTGAGGCTGGGTTTGAACCTGCCACCTTCGGTATATGGGGCCGATGCCCTACTCAATGAGCCACAAGTGCTGCCCTGGCAATTTTTTTTTTTTTTTTTTGAGATCGAATCGCATGTTGTCGCCTGGGCAGAGTGCTGTGGCATCACAGCTCACAGCAACCTCATACTCTTGGTCTTAAGCAATTCTCTCGCCTCAGCCTCCCAAGTAGCTGGGACTACAGGTGCCTGCCATAACGACTGGCTATTTTTTCGTTGTTGTTTGGCAGACATGGGCTGGATTCGAATCAGCCAGCTCTGGTGTATGTGGCTGGCGCCCTACCTGCTGAGCAACAGGTGCAGAGCCTTCTTGGCAGATTTAATTTTTCTTAAAAATAGGCTTAACTTTTTTATTTTGCTTTATTGATTGATTGATTATAGGGAATCATTGAGGGTACAATGAGCCAAGGTACACTGCTTGCATTGGCTGGGTGAGGTAGGTTTAACTTTTTTAGAAGTAGCAAAATGGGGTGGAAGGTAGAGATTTCTTAGGCAGCCCTTGCCCTTTACACATGCATAAACTTGTCTTCATCAGATGTACCAAAGGGATACAAAGTGGCATTTTGTTACAGTTGAACATAGACTGACACATCATTATCACCCAAAGTTCATAGTTTATTTTGTTTACTCTTGGTATTTTATGGGTTTGGACAAATGTATAATGACATATATGAAAACATGAATGAACAGTTCACTGCCCTAAACATCTTCTAAGAGGTTTTCTGTACTCCGTGTATTCATCCTTCCATTTACTGTCTTGACAGCTATGCCTTTTTCAGATATTATATTTGCAGTTGGATTCATAAAGTTATGTGGTCTTTATTTTCATGTAATTACATGCATTTAAGTTTCTTCATGTCTTTTCATGGTTTGATACCTCATTCTTTTGAGTGCTGAATAATCTATCGTCTAGATCAGGGGTCGTCAAACTACAGCCTGTGGGCCACATGCATTGGTGTGAATTGTATTTGTTCCCATGTTGTTTTTTACTTCAAAATAAGATATGTGCAGTGGGCATAGGAATTTGTTCATAGTTTTTTTTTTTTTTTTAACTATAGTCCGGCCCTCCAACAGTCTAATGGACAGTGAATTGACCCCCTGTTTAAAAAGTTTAAGGACGCATGATCTAGATGTCCCACTGTTGGTTTATACATTCACTTACTTACTTTCAAGTTGTGGCAGTTATAAAGCTGCTATGAATGCCTATGTGCAGGTTTTTGTGTGGACATAAGTTTTTAACTCCTTAGGTGAATACCAAGGTGTGTGATTGCTAGATAATATGGTAAGGGTGTGTTTTGCTTTGGAATAATCTGCCAAGCTGTCTTCCAGAGTGGCTGTACCATCTTACCTTCCCACCAGCAATGAATGAGAGTTCCTTTTGCTCCAGATCTTTGCCAGAATTTGATGTTGTCAGTGTTCTGGATTTTGTCTATTCTGAATAGGTGTGCAGTGGTACCTTATTGTTTTTAATTTGTATTTTCCTGGGCATGGTGTGGAGCACTTTTTTTTTTTTTAAATTTCAGGTTAATGTGAGGGTACAGACAACTAGGTTACAGTGTTTGCATTTGTAAGCTTAGAGCCCCTCTGGTAGCTGTGTCCTGCATCCAAGAGGTGTGCCATATACCCTTACTTACATTGTGCCCATTAAGTGGGAGCACAGCAATCCCCCTGGAGCAATTTTTCATATGCTATTCATCATCTATATATATCTATCTATGATGAGGTATTTAGTATGGTCTTTGGCTCATTTTTTATTCATTTTTGTTTTTATTGTTTGTAGCTGGCACTTTAGCCTCTTGAGCCACAGGTGCCGAGCCATGATTTTTACATTTTTGTAGTGATGGGGTCTCACTCTGTTCCTTGGGCTGGTCTCTAACTCCTGGCCTAAAGTGATTCTGCTACTTTGGCTTCCAAGGTGTTAGGATTACAGGGGTGAGCCACTGTGCCTTGGCTAAATGACCTTTCTAACAGGTGAACCTGATTTAAAAGGCCTTCAGCATAAAGCAGTATTTTTAAATCTTTATCTCTTTGCAAATTGAATCTATAGTTAACCTTCCATGATGGCACACTTTTTTTGTTTGGTCAAATTATGTTGATCATAAAAAAGACTCTGTGGGGTGGGGACTGTGGCTCATCTAGTAGGGCACGGGCCCCATAAACCATATACTGAAGGTGGCGAGTTCAAACACAACCTTGCCGAACTGCAGAAAAATAGCCGGGTGTTGTGGCGGGCGCCTGTAGTCCCAGCTACTTGGGAGGCTGAGGCAAGAGAATCGCCTAAGCCTCCGAGTTGGAGGTTGCTGTGAACTGTGACGCCACGGCCCTCTACCAAGGGCGATAAAGTGAGACTCTTTCTCTACCAAAAAAAAGAAAAGACTCTGTGCTTTGAACTTTTTTTTTTTTTTTTTTGCAGTTTTTGGCCGGTGCTGGGCTTGAACCGCCACCTCCAGCATATGGGGCTGGAGCCCTATTCCTTGAGCCACAGGCGCTGCCTTGAACTTTTTTTGGAAATAATTTAATTAATCTTTAAAATTTTCACAGCACACCTAAGATCCTCTCGTGGCACATCAGTTGAAAGCGTGTAGGGTAAAGACCCAAGTTCCTTGACATAGTTAAGACAAAGCCCCTCCTGAGCTGGCTTCTCTTGTTATTCACCTGTCTTTTTGGACTGGGTACTTGGAAGTCTCTCTGTTCTTATTAAGTTCTATTAGCTCAGTCTGGATAGACATCACTAGCTGAGAAACTCTTTTCTGAACTGTCCACATTGAATCGGGTATCATCTCTGTTCTCCCAGAGTACTCTGCTTGGTTCTGCTTATAACACATATCTTCCTGAATTACAATTTTCATTTAGTTCTTATAAGTCCTCAAATAGACTTATAATCTCTGAGAACTTGATCTTGGTCACCACTGTTTGGCTAGAGTTTAGACCTCTTTTTTGGCACATAGTTGATGTTCAGTTGACATTAGTATCTTCATACTGTTCTTTCCTAGCCTTACCACCGTCATCTCTTTTTTGCCCTACCTAAACTGGATGTTTTTGTTGTGCCTTAACATCTCTGTGCCTTAGTTCATGATTGTGTTAACATTCTGAAATGTCTGTTTGTGCTACTTTGGAAAAATTGCTTAACCTCTCTTTAAGCCTTAGTTTTCTTTTCTTTTCTTTTCTTTTTTTTTTTTTTGTAGAGACAGAGTGTCACTATGTTGCCCTGGGTAGAGTGCCATGTCATCACACTGCTCACAACAACCTCCAACTCCTGGGCTTTTAGGCTATTCTCTTGCCTCAGCCTCCAGAGTAGCTGGGACTACAGGCGCTGCCTGGCTATTTTTTTGTTGCAGTTTGGCCCAGTCTGGGTTTGAACCCACCACCCTTGGTATATGGGGCTGGCACCCTACCCACTGAGCCACAGGTACCGCCCTTAGTTTTCATTAGCATATGAACAGCTATTTAAGTATATGGCTGCCCCCCCCCCCCACACACACACACATGGCTAATGCTAGAGTTGCTATTTAACTGAATCAGGTGAGGAGGACAAGCCCTTGAGAGTCAGGCCTGGATGTATCCTTGGACACTATCACTTATTATGGATGGTTGTGTTTATACCTTAAGCTCCGTGAGGGCAATGATACTGCCTACTTTTGCATATTGTCCAACACATAGGAAGTGCTTAAATTAAAAAAAAGTAGTTGTTGGGCGGTACCTGTGGCTCAGAGGAGTAGGGCGCCAGTCCCATATGCCAGAAGTAGCAGGTTCAAACCCCGCCCCGGCCCCCCCCCCCAAAAAAAGTGCAAAAAAAAAAAAAAAGTTGTTGTTACCATATATTCCTAGACTGATCTCTGTGTTATATGTCCATTTCTATTACTGTAACTTCTTTTTCATTAAATATGGATCAAAACTGCAAAAAAAAAAAAAAGGAGTTGAATAAGTTACTTCTCTAAATACTACCACTTACATTCTAGTGAGGAAAGAAAGAAACAAATAATACAACTATGATATTTACTACAAAGGAGTGAAAAGTGCTGATGTAGAGAATGGGGGTGGGGAAGAGACCTGCTTCCCAAGGTGGAGGTAATGGATGAAGAGTGAGCCAGCCCTTAGAAGAGGGGAGAGAGTGCATCTTTGGAAGGAGCAGCCAGGTATATAGATAGGCATGAACTTGTTCTGCAGTTGAGAGTGTTGCTGGTGCAAATGGATGAGGGGGTGAGATGAGCAGGGATCAGATCCTGCTACTTGGGAGGCTGAGGCAAGAGAGTCACTAGCGCCCAAGAGTTTGAGATTGCTGTGAGCTGTGAAGGCATGGCCACTCTACTCAGAGTGACAGAGTGAGACACTGTCTCCAAAAAAAAAAAGACTGGAAAGGATGATAAGAGAGGACATGGATAAAATTCAAGACTCTGCTGTATTGGGCTTGAGGAACGAGATAACCTGAAATGATCTAGTGAGATAGAAGGAAAATCCAAGATGTGATGTTGTAGAAGCCAGGTGGGAGATTCTGGAGCATGCTTGAAGGCCTGAGAGACCAATAAAGAAAGGGGAGAAATTGATTTAGGAGAGAAAGGTTAGTGGAAGGGCTTTGTTTTGAGACAGAGTCTCACTTGTTGCCCTGGGTAGAGCTCAATGGCATCATAGCTCACAGCAATCTCAAACTCTTGGGCTTGAGCAGTCTTTCTGTTTTAGCCTCCTGCAAGTAGCTGGCATGCACCACTATGCCTAGCTAGTTTTTCTATTTTTAGTAGAGATGGGGTCTCACTCTTGCTCAGGCTGATGTCAAACTCCTGAGCTTAAGCAATCCACCTACTTCATGGAGTCCTAGGATTATAGGTATGAGCCAACATGCCTAGCCACCCCACCCCCCTTTTATAATGCAAGCACAAAACAAAGTTTGTTGAGGAAGGGAAAGATAGGCTTGCAGAGTAATAAGGCTTACAAACTTAGGATACATTTGCCACAATCAGCAAACCATTGCCAGAGCAAGTAGGCAAAGAGGTCCAGGGAAGGGGTTTCGAAGTCTGAGAAAGTAAAAGAACAGTGTGCGGGGTCACCATCCTAAAGGGGGGAATAGAGTGCCAAGTTAGCTGGTGGGAAATTATAAAGTAGCCGTATTGCTTGGTTCTGTTGCATTTTCTAAAGGATTCATAGGTGAAGCTGTGAGGTGAGTTATTAATCAGTGAACACTGAACTATGACAGGTTAGGGGTGTAGCAGAGAGGTGGTGGAGTTGAGTCAGAGGGAAAGATGAGGGGGCTGTGTTAGTTGATAACACTGGATGCTGTTGTTAAGGGAGATTCTAGGAGAATTCCTAGAACAATGTGATGATTTTTTTTCCTAAAAGTACACTATATTATGTACATTTAGCATATACATACATGCAGAAAAATGTTGTATTTTTACAAAGGGAGCACACTGTTGTAACCAGCTCTTGGGTCAAGAACTGTAGTAGTACCAGAACATGAGGCCCCCATTTCCCCATCTAATTACCACCCCACGGGAAACTACTTTGTGACTTATACACTGTGGATTGATTTGCCTGATTTTGAGCTTTATATGAATGGCACAGTACAGCATGTCCCTTGCTCATTTCTGTTTGACTCCTCTCGAACTCACCATTGTGAGGCTGAGGGATGTCACTTGGATTGTTCTCTGACATACTTACTAGCTGAGTTATTTCCTAGTACTTCAACATAGATTTTTTTTTTTTCCTCCTCTTTAGGAACTTGACTTGGCACCTGTAGCACAGTGGTTACAGCATCAGACACATACACCGAGGCTGGTGGGTTTGAACCCAGCCTGGGCCAGTTAAACAACAATGACAACTGCAACAAAAAATAGCTGGGCATTGTGGTAGGTGTCTATAAGTCCCAGCCACTTGGAAGGTTGAAGCAAGAGAATCACTTAAGCCCAAGAATTTGAGGATGTTGGGTGGTGCCTGTGGCTCAGTGGGTAGGGCGCCGGCCACATATACCGAGGGTGGTGAGTTCAAACCCAGCCCTGGCCAAACTGCAACAAAAAAATAGCCAGGCATTGTGGTGGGTGCCAGCTCCTCAGGAGGCTGAAGCAAGAGAATCGCTGAAGCCCAGGAGTTGGAGGTTGCTGTGAGCTGTGACGCCACGGCACTCTACCAAGGGCGATACAGTGAGACTCTGTCTCTACCAAAAAAAAAAAAAAGTTTGAGGATGCTGTGAGCTGTGACGTCATAGCAACATAGTGAGACTGTTTCAAAAAAAAAAAAAAAAAATCAGTCTTGGTACCTGTGGCTCAATGGGCTAGGGCACTAGCCAAGTACACCTGAGCTGGCATGTTTGAATCCAGCCCGGGCCTGCCAAACAACAATGACAGCTGCAACCAAAAAATGGCTGGGCGTTGTGGCGGGCACCTGTAGTCCCAGCTACTTGGGAGGCGGAGGCAAGAGACTTGCTTGAGCCCAGGATTGGAGATTGCTATGAGCTGTGATGCTACAGCACTCTATCCAGGGTGACAGCTTGAGGCTCTGTCTCAAAAAAAAAATCCATAAAAAATAACTCTTCAGGAACTCTACACTTAATGATATAGATAGGTTATGACTGGGTGTTGTAGCTCACGCCTGTAATCCTAGCAATCTGGGAGGCCAACGCGAGTGGATTGCCTGAGCTCACAGGCTCGAGACAAGCCTGAGCAAGTGCAAGAAGACCCTGTCTCTAAAAAATAGCGGTGCATGTAGTTCCAGCTACTTGGGAGGCTGAGGCAAGAGAATTGCTTGAGCCCAGGAGTTTGAGGTTGCAGTGAGCTGTGACACAGCACTCCATCGAGGGCGACAAAATGAGACTATCTCAAAAAAAAAAAAAAAAAAAGATACACACAGGTTATGACCAGAGCAATACTGGCAAAGACTTTTCTTTAGGTCTATGGTGGCCCAGTCACATTAAACTTATTTGTGGTCTATGTTTGTTCCTTTTGTTTGCTTTGTTTTGAACAGCACAGAGGTGTTCTCATATACTTTAAAGAACTAATTGTTTTGTAAAAGCAGATTTTTTTTTTTTTGAGATAGTCTTACTATGTCGCCTTTGGTAGAGCGCTATGGCATCATAGCTCACAGCAACCTCAGACTCTTGGGCTCAAGGGATTCTCTTGCTTCAGCCTTCAGCCTCCTGAGTAGCTGGGAATACAGATGTCTGCCCTACACCCTGCTTTTTTTCGTTTTTGTTTGTTTTGTTCGTTTGTTTGTTTTTGTTACAGTTGTCATTATTGTTTAGCTGGCCTGGGCTGAGTACGAACCTGCCAGCACCGGCCAGCCTCTGTATGTGGCCGGCGCTGTAACCACTGTGCTATGGGAGCCAAGTATAAAAGCAGATCTTGCCAATGAGAAATATTTTCTTTTCTTTCTTTCTTTTTTTTTTTTTTAGGAGAGAGTCTCACTTTGTCACCCTTGGTAGAGTGCCATAGCATCACACAGCTCACAGCAACCTCCAGCTCCTGGGCTTAGGTGATTCTCTTGCCTCAGCCTCCCAAGTAGCTGAGACTACAGGTGCCCGCCACAACACCTGGTTATATTTTTGTTGCAGTTTGGCCTCGGCCCAGTTTGAACTCGCCACCCTCCGTATATGGGCTGACCTACCCTACCCACTGAGCCACAGGTGCTGCCTGAGAAATATTTTCTTGAAGAATTTAATGCTAGTCTTGAGTTTTATAGAAAGTATTATATGTACTTACTATAGTTACGTTGATAAGGTTAGCTAAAGACATTTGATACTATAAATGTAAGTGTATGCTAGTTTCTCTATAGAGGCGCTTCCTCGGAAAGATTACTTTAATTATTGTTTTTAAACTAAACTAAACAAAGTAATCTTCTGATAACTTTTTGTTAGTTTTCCTCTTCTATAAAGTCTCTCTCTTGCCCAGGCTGGAGTTCAGGGGTGGGATTTGATTATGTAACTCACTGCAGCCTTCAATTCCTGGGGCTCAAAGGATCCTCACAATTCAGCCTCCCAAGTACCTGGAACTATATAGGTGTGTGCCACCACGTCTGGCTAATTTGAAAAACAATTTTTTTTTAGATGTGTCTTGTGTTGGCCATGCTGGTGGTTCCAGTCTTTTGGCCTTTTGAATTTGGCCAGAGCTTTGGCTTGATAGATAAGGTAGCTTTACTGTAAGATTTGTCAAGGCCCCTGATTTAGCTTTGGATGGCTTGTCAGTAAAGATGTGAGTTAATTTTCTACAGAATATACTTTTGAGTGTATTTTTTTGGGGGAGGGTTGATTAGATACATTTTCTTTTGTCTAATTTTTTAAAATATTAAATTTGAGGCCACATGTGGCCTTATGCCTGTGGCTCATGCTTGTAATCCCAGGGTTCTGGAAAGCTGAGGCAGGAGGGTTCCTAGAGGATAGGAATTGGAAACCAGCCTGGGCAATATAGCCAGACCCTATCTCTAGAAGAAGTAAAGCATGCCTACAATCCCATCTATTTGCAATGCTGAGAGGAGAGGATTCCTTGAGCCCAGGAATTGGAGGCTGTGGTGAGCTGTGACTGTGCCACTGCATTCCATCCTGGGTGACAGAGTGAGAGCCTGTCTTTTTTTGTTTTTGGAGACAGTCTCGCTGTGTTACCCTTGGTAGAGTACTGTGGCATCACAGCTCACAGCAACATCAAATTCTTGGGCTTAAGCGATTCTCCTGCCTCAGCCTCCTGGATAGCTAGAACTACAGGCACCCATCATAATGCCTGGCTATTTTTTTTGGTTGTAGTTGTCATTGTTGTTTTGGCAGGCCTGAGCTGGATTCGAACCCACCAGCTCTGGTGCATGTGATTGTGTGCCTTAGCCACTTGAGCTATAGGCGCCAAGCCCAAACTCTTGCACTTAAGCGATTCTCTTACCTCAGCTTCCCAAGTAGCTGGGACTACAGGCACCTGCCACGTTTGAACCCGCACCTCTGGTATATGGGGCCAGTGCCCCGCTTATTGAGCCACCTGCTCAATCTTTATTTAATTTTTTAAAGATGAGGTCTTGCTCTGTGGCTCAGGCTGGAGTGCAGTGGCACAGTCATAGCTCACTTCAGCCTCCCAAGTAGCTGAGACAAGAGGTGCAAAACACCATGTGCTTTATTATTTTTTAAGGTGCAGTGTTCTGTCATGGATTATAATTTAACCATTCACTTCACAAAGGCCTCTTTTTTTTTTTTTTTTTTTTTTTTTTTGAGATAGAGCCTCAAGCTGTCACCCTGGATAGAGTGCTGTGGCATCACAGCTCACAGCAACCTCCAATTCCTGGGCTCAAGCGAGTCTCTTGCCTCCGTCTCCCAAGTAGCTGGGACTGCAGGCACCCGCCACAACGCCCGGCCATTTTTTGGTTGCAGCCGTCATTGTTGTTTGGTGGGCCTGGGCTGGATTTGAACCCGCCAGCTCAGGTGTAGGTGGCTGGCGCCTTAGCCCGTTGAGCCACAGGCGCCAAGCCTCAGATAGGCCTCTTTTCAGTTGCTGTTACAAATAAGCTGTAGGCACTTATTTTGTATAAACACACAGTTCTGCCAACATGTGTCAATTAAGAGGTTAGATTCTTGGAAGAAAAACTGCTGGTTTAGCCTACACACACTTTAAATTTTGGTAGAAGCCAACATATCGTATGAGAGCCCTTTGCAGTGGATGTTCCCAAAGATTTAGGAGTCTGTTTCTTTGCCAAAATTTGGAATCAGATCTTTGAGAACCAACTTGCACATGTCATTTCCTTATTAAGCATGCAGTTTGACATTTCTCATACCATATTTTTGAACTTTTTTCCTTTTTTAGAAGTTTTTACATTCATATATAGTTCAGAATTAAATAGTTCTACAAGATTGTTTTTGAAACTTCCTGCCCATACTTCTCTCTAGATGTCCTTTTCCAGAGGCTGATACTCTTTTAGCTGATTATTTCTGCATTATCATCTCTGAATTACATGCCTCTGTTGTTACTTTATTGGTTTTCTATTGTGAATTTGACTTTTCTTCCCTCCCCATCACCTATGTATCCCCTTCTCATTCCTTCACTGCACTAAATTTAATAACATTGCAATTTTTTGCAACAGTGTAATTTTGTGTTTGCACATTGAAAGTTATTCACAATTTCAGCCATGTGCTGTGATTACTTTCTTGTTTGCATTTAATTTGTATTCCTTATAGCTAATATGTTTTGAGGGGGGCTTTGTTTCCTATGTGCTTAGAGCTAATACCACCCCACATTCTTGACCACTTGTTGAAAGTTCAGTCAATGTTGCTGGATTCCTTAAGTTACGTCTTAACGAGTGTAAAGTTGTCATTATATTCCGTGTTGCCTTTACATATTCCTCTGTGTTGACCTGGAATTAGTTTTTTGCCTATTGTAATTCCTGTTCTTTACTTTCTTGTTCATTCCCTTGTATTTGTTTTTTTGAGACAGTCTCACCGTGTTGCCTTAGGCTGGAATGTTGATCATCAGCCTAGTTCACAGCAACCTCAAACTCATGGAGTTAAGCAATCCTGTCTGGGCCTCCCAGAGTGCTAGGGTTATAGGCATGAGCCCATTTTTTGTATTTGAGGTGCTTGTCTACCAGGAGCGCCCTGGGGAGATAATGTTTTGAAACCTTGCATTCTTATTCTGCCTTCAACACTTTTAGGATAATTTGGATAGGTGGATATAGAATTCTTGGATATAGCCATTTTGCGAATTTTAAAAGGATTGCTTTGTTGCTTTAACTTTGCATGATGCTGCTCAAAGTCTACAGCTCTTGCTTTCTCATTTATTTTTATTTTTATTTATTTTTTTTGAGACAGAATCTCACTATGTTGCCCTGGGTGGAGTGCTGTGGCGTCACAGCTCACAGCAACCTCAAACTCTTGGGGCTTATACGATTCTCTTGCCTCAGCCTCCCAAGTAGCTTGGACTACAGGTGCCTGCCACAATGCCCAGCTATTTTTTGGTTGTAGTCATTGTTGTTTGGCAGGCCTAGGCTGGATTCCAACTCATCAGCTCCGGTGTCTATGGGTGTCACCTTAGCCACTGAGCTACAGGCGCCAAGGCTCATTTATTTTATCATCTGATGTATTTATTGAATCTGTACTGTGTGCTAGGTATTGTTTTAAGTATTTGAGGTACATCATTAAGGCAGACAAAAATCCTATCTTCCAGGTGAGACTAGGGGACCTATAACAAACAAGTAGTAAGTGAATTGTATAGCCTGTTAGAAGACAATACATTCTAAGAGGGTGGAAAGTAGAGATTAGGAAGTGGGGAGGGAAGGGAAGAGGAATTGCTGGGCAAAGATTTCAGAGTGCATAGCAGAAGGTCAGTGGGCAAAGGTGCTGATTGTTAAATAGGGGGACAGGATCGGCCTCTTTGAGTAACATTTAAGCACAGATTTGAAGGTTAAGGAGTTATGTTGATAGTTGGGAGAAAACTATATATTTTTTTTTCCTTGAGACAGAGCCTCAAGCTGTCACTCTGGGTAGGGTGCTGTGGCATCACAGCTGACAGCAACCTCCAATTCCTGCGCTCAAGCGAGTCTCTTGCCTCCGCCTCCCAAGTAGCTGGGACTACAGGTGCCTGACACAACACCTGGCCATTTTTTGGGTTGCAGCCGTCATTGTTGTTTGGCGGACCCGGGCTGGATTCGAACTTGCCAGCTCAGGTGTACGTGGCTGGCCCTTTAGACACTTGAGCCACAGGCGCCGAGCCTTTTTTTTTTTTTTGAGACAGAGCCACAGCTGTCGCCCTGGGTAGACATCACAGCTCACAGCAACCTCCAACGCCTGGGCTCAAACGATTCTCTTGCCTCAGCCTCCTGAGTAGCTAGGACTACAGGTGCTCGCCATATAACGCCCAGCTATTTTTTGGTTGTAGTTGTCGTTGTTTGGCAGGCCCGGGCTGGATTCGAACCCACCAGCTCCGGTGTATGTGGCTGGCGCCTTAGCCACTTGAGCTACAGGTGCTGAGCCGAGAAAAGTATTTTTTTTTTTTTTTTTTTTTGAGACAGAGCCTCAAGCTGTCACCCTGGATAGAGTCCTGTGGCATCACAGCTCACAGCAACCTCTAATTCCTGGGCTCAAGCGAGTCTCCTGCCTCCACCTCCCAAGTAGCTGGGACTACAGGCGCCCGCCATAACGCCCGGCCATTTTTTTTTGGCTGCAGCCATCATCGTTGTTTGGCAGGCCCAGGCTGGATTCGAACCCGCCAGCTCAGGTGTACGTGGCTGGCACCTTAGCCTGTTGAGCCACAGGTCCTGAGCCTACCCTGGAGAAGTTTTTGAGATATCTTTCGGATCCTGCATTCTAGTAATGGACCCACCCAGATCAAGGAATTGACTCAACTGGTCTTAGACCCTCTACCCAAGGTCCTGCATTCTGGTAACTGTCCCCCCTAGACAGCAGCCCACACCTAAGGCCTGATCATTTATTAGCAGACCCTGAGTGCCTAATCCTCTGCCCAAGAAACTATCATTAAAAACCCTGTGTCTTGGCTCATTGCCTGTGGCTCAACAGGCTAAGGCGCCAGCCATGTACACCTGAGCTGGCGGGTTCAAATCCAGCCTGGGCCCACCAAACAACATTGATGGCTGCAACCAAAAAATGGCTGGGCATTGTGGCGGGCGCCTGTGGTCCCAGCTACTTGGAAGGCAGAGGCAGGAGACTCGCTTAAGCCCAGGAATTGGAGGTTGCTGTGAGCTGTGATGCCACAGCACTCTATCCAGGGGGACAGCTTGAGGCTGTATCTCAAAAAACAAAAACAAAAACAAAAACCCTGTGTCTTCAATTCTCAGGGAGGCGGATTTGAGAAATTTCTCCCATCTCCCTGCTTTAGTCCTATGTACAATAAATTTTCTTTGTTGTAAAAAAAAAAAAAAAAGTCATTTGTCAATGCCCTTCTGCCAAAGACCAGTGAGAACACACCTGTAGTTAAACAAGTTGACTTTATTACTGTTTACAGGGAAGGAAGACACACAACATAGGAAACCATGGGGAGGCTCAGTGAAAGAATAAAAGAAAAACCAATTATAAGAAGTGGAGTTTCGTGGGGTGATTGAGAGAGAGGCAGAGGAAGCAGAAATTTGTTCAAGATTGAATGCTGACATAAATGAAAAGAATAAGATGATGCTTGAGATCAATACTGAAAGAAGAAGGAGAATACTTACTCAGTAGCTATGAAATGCCCAGAACTGTGCTTTTTATTCAAATTCTATCTCTATTAAAACCCTGTGAAGTGGATATTAATATCCTCATTTTGAAGATGAGATAAAATTCTCAGAGTTGAAGAGACTTTCCCCAAATTAAACAGCCAGTATGTAATGGAAGCAGGTCCATTGAATTGAACCTGTAATTGAATCCAGGTCTTCTGATTCCAAGCACAATTTTTTCACTATATTCAAAACAAAATACGAGCAAAGAAAGATTCATCCTTGAGGAAGAGGAGGTTTTTATTTTTGTATGTCTATGAAGTTAAACAAGTAGATTGCAAAGGCATAAACCAAAATGGCCAAAAGAATTACAATGCCAATGTGTACATATGGGGAGAGAGGAAAGGGCACCCGACTAACTTAAGATCCTACATCTTTAAGCCTAAATGAGTTTTATCAAAGGTTAGTATAAGACCTTCCCAAAGTAATGTCAGAACTATAATTAGTAATATTCACAAAATCCTGGAGAAGAAAAGAGTATACCGTGCTCTTTCTCCTGATTTCCACACTTTGGGTGGGGGGGAAATGTAGATTTTGAAAATGTTAAACTGGTAAAGTTTGACCTCAATCTTGAGTAAAACTCTTAAATCGAATCTTAAACAGATGACTTTATAAAGAAAAATACAGTTTCAACAGGTTCAGAGGCCACGGAGTCCATTTTAAGAACCTCTTCTCAGAATCAGTCTAGGAAACATAAGAAAAGAGAAGATGTAACTCAGGGGGTAGGGCGCCAGCCACATCCACCCAGGCTGGCGGGTTTGAACCCAGGCTGGCCAGCTAAACAATGACAACTGCAACAAAAAAATAGCCAGGCATTGAGGGTTACATAGTGAGAGTCTATCTAAAAGAATAATAATAATCATTATTATTATTATAATTATAAATCACATGAGGGAACAAACCACAATGTTAGCAAAACAGAATAACAATAACTGGATATAATAAAAATAATCTGGAGGAGATTTAAAAATAATTATATTTTGGCTCGGTGCTGTGGCTCAACAGGCTAAAGCGCCCGCCACGTACACCTCAGTTGGCGGGTTCGAATCCAGCCCAGACCCGCCAAACAACAATGACGGCTGCAACCAAAAAAAAAAAAAAAATGGCCAGGCATTGTGGTGGGCGCCTATAGTCCCAGCTACTTGAGAGGCTGAGGCAAGAGAATCACTTGAGCCCAAGAGTTCGAGGTTGCTATGAGCTGTGACACCATGGCACTCTACCCAGGGCAACAAAGTGACACTATGTCTAAAAAAAATAAAAAAAAAGAAAGAAAGAAAAGAAAAAAAAGAATCTTATCAGCTGTACAAAGAGCTTTAGTTTTTATACTGAAGCTAATATTGAGTTGCCCTTGAATTTACATTCCTTGTTTTGCTCAGCAAAGCAATCACCTGAGCACCCAGACACTCCACACGCGTATTCTTCATTTTTTTTTTGAGACTGTCTCTCTTTGTCACCCCTGGTAGAATGCCATGGCATTATAGTCCACAGCAACCTCATACTCTTGGGCTCAAGTGATCCTCTTGCCTCAGCCTCCCAAGTAGCTGGTGCCCAGCTATTATTAGAGACAGGGTCTTGCTCTTGCTCAGGCTGGTCTTGAACTTCTGAGCTCAGGCAAGCCACTGCCTCGGCCTCCCAGGGTGCTAGGATTACAGGTGTGAGCTGCTGCACCTGGCCTTACTCTTCATCTTCATCCTGTTTCTCGTCATCTTCATCACCTACCCCTTTCCCCCCTCCTCATCTTCTGATTCATCCTTCTTCTCGGAACCTGTTGGCCTGCTAGGGCCCTTCTTTCCTGCTTCCTTTTTGCCCTCAGCAAGGTATACAGCAATATCCTTACAAATTTATCCTTTAGCTTAGCTGCTTTCTGGTCATATGGTTATTTATCTTCCCCTGACTGTTCAGACCACATTTCACCCCAATTTTTTGTAGTATCCCCTGGGTGTAGCCCGGGTGTTTATCTTAGATCTTTGGACAACATTCAATAAAACAGGAAGAAGACAGATGGTGGCCTTTCAGGAGCACTGGATTTTTTTTTCCTTTCCTTACTTATTATCTT
The DNA here is from genome assembly GCA_963573935.1 of Arctocebus calabarensis. Lineage (NCBI taxonomy): Eukaryota > Metazoa > Chordata > Mammalia > Primates > Lorisidae > Arctocebus > Arctocebus calabarensis. Next base: position 26,170 of record CAUYON010006826.1, read on the forward strand.
TGGGAGGAATGTAATTTTCATCTTCTTGTCATAGTGAGCTTTGTCACTTTTGCCATATCTTTAAACTCCAATTTTTCTTTCCTTTTTTTTTTTTTTTTCTCCTGAGACAAATTCTTACTCTGTTGCCCCTGGCTAGAGTGCCATAGCATAATAGCTCACGGCAACCTTAAACTCCTGGGCTCAAGTAATCCTCTTGCCTCAGCCTCCTGAGTAGCTGGGACTACAGGCGCCTACCATGATGCCTGGCTAGTTTTCCTATTTTCAGTAGAGACAGGGTCTTGCTGTTGCTCAGGCTGGTCTTGAACTCCTGAGCTCCAGCAATCCACTCACCTCAGCTTTCCAGAATACTAGGATTACAGGTGTGAGCCACTGAGTCCAGCCTAAACTTCAACTTTCATGGTCTTCCATCTCTCTAAATATTTCTTAGGGAATTTCATAAAATTGATAGAAAATTGATAGGTATTTCTTCTTGTGTTCTTGCCAATGAATCTGCACAAGGAAGGCACAAGGATATTTTGCCCCTTGGCTTGCTGGAGATTCCTTTACCCATGATGACAGAATGGCGTCTACCTGATAAGATCTTTTCCTCAGACTCATGCAGAGTGGCTAGAGCTTTCTTCCCCGGGATCTGGTGTTAACTGGATGGACAAATGAATTTTTGAAATAACCAAATAAAACTTCTAGAAATGGAAAATATAATCATCGAAATGAAAAATTCAGTGGACAAATTATATGTATGGTTTTTTGTTTGTTTTAATTCTTTTTTTCTTTTTTTGAGACAGTGCCTCAAGCTGTCACCCTGGATAGACTGCTGTGGCATCACAGCTCACAGCAACCTCCAATTCCTGGGCTCAAGCGAGTCTCTTGCCTCTGCCTCCCAAGTAGCTGTGACCACAGGCACCTGCCACGACGCCCGGCCATTTTTTATTT
>CAUYON010006827.1:0-14956 GCA_963573935.1 Arctocebus calabarensis
TGTTTTCATATAGTAAACGAGAAAATATCATGAATGGTATGTCAATGAGGTTGATAAAATATCTCAGATTGCATGTGAAGCCCCCACACTGTACCCCATGGTTGAACTAATGTACACAACTATGATTCAATAAAAAAAAAACAACAAAAAAAACAAAGTGCTGATTTTATATACAATTTGGAATATAACTAGTTAACATGGCATTCACCTCACTTAATTAATTATAAATTTTGAACTCAAAATTTAAATGGAAAAATAAATGCCAGAAAATAGCCAAGAAAAAAATTTTTTTTTGATACAGAGTTTCACTATGTCGCCCTTGGTAGTGTGCTGTGGCATCACAGCTCACAACAACCTCAAACTCTTGGGCTTAAATGATTTTCTTGCCTCAGCCTCCCAAGTAGCTGGGACAATAGGCACCCACTACAATGCCCAGCTATTTTTTGGTTGTAGTTGTCATTATTGTTTGGCAGGCCTGGGCTGGGTTTGAACCTGCCAACCCCAGTGTATGTGGCTGGTGCCCTAACCACTGAGCTACAGGTACCAAGCCCCAAAAATGTGTTTTAAAAGTCATATGGAGAGGACTTTCCTTATCGGATGTCAGAACATAATATGAAACCATTGTGATGAAATTCACTCCTCTGTTTATCTAACCAGTACTTTTTTATCTCTTGATATAAGCTCAACTTGTTGTAGGTACTGGAGAGAAAGCAGTGGAAATACAGTCAAAAATGTTCTTCCTTCATGAAGGTGGCACTTTAGTGGAGGAGTAGAGAGTAGGCAACTAAAAAGAAGTTAAATATAGAAGTATATTGTAGTGTTACAAATGCTATAGAGAAAAGTAAGAAAGGGATGAGCAATGTTGTGAGCATAGGTTACAATTTAAAGTAGGTTGGTTAGAGCAAATGATATTTAAACAAAAACCTGAGCAGAAGGTAGTTAAGCTGATATTTTGGGGAATAGCACCGCAGGCATGGGGAACATCCAGTGCAATTGTTAAGCTGTATTAAAGAGAAATAAGAAAATCAGGATGGCTACACCCTCTATCATTTCAGTGACTTTTTGAGGAATTTTTTTATCACTGTATTGAATCATTGTTTGCTTATGATAGCTAGCGTGGTTTTGCTTTCCTTCCCTGAACCCTAACATAAAAATGATACATTTTAGATGTCTGTTAGACACACAAGTAAGAATGTTGAAAATGCAGTTGAACATAAGCATTTTGAGTTCAGGGCAGAAGATGGACTAGGGATTTAATTTGGGAGTTGTCCATATGTAACTGTTATTTATAACTATGAAATGATGAAATGGCCGAGGGAGTGATTGTAGATAAAGAACAGATCCAGGGAAAGGGCTCTTAGATTTTCTATCATTTAAAGGAAAGATTCTCGAAGCCACATTCATAATTAAATGCTTCCCAATAAGGGAAGTGATGAACTGGTAGGCTGCCACAGCTAAAGAAGGTAAGATAATAATTAAGGCTAATAATTAACTCTTGATTTTAGCTTTCTGGAAATTATTGGTGATGTTAACAAAAGAAGTTTGAGGGAATGGATATGGGATGGTGGATGGGGTACAATCTTTATTGGTTAGAAACAGTGACAGTGAGCCAGAAGCTGTATGGAACAAATGAAGGGTGACTCAGGGTCAATAGTTGACCCTGTAAGTTATGGGTAATGGATTGTATAGGCTGGTGACGCAGGGTTCAAAGCTGGAGGGTATTGGGTAAAACATTGAAAGATGGTGCTGATACAGCAGTAAGAAGGAAGGTAGTGGACATATAGTAGTATGAAAGTGTGATGGAAAATTAGATACCACTTGAGGAGGCTGCAGGGAAACTAGAGCCCCTGCAAAGATTTTTAGACTTTACTTGTAGAAAAAAGGAAAATGAGAACATTTGGTGAATATTGGTGACATTGGTGTAGAAATAAGTAGAAATAGATCCTCATATATATGAAAAATTTATATATGTCAAAAGCAGGGCTCCAATTTGGTGAGAAAATTATGGATTATTCATCAAATTGTTCTGGCACAAGTAGCTCTCCATCTGGAAGGAACTTAAAATGTACCCCTATCTTATACCAAATACAAAAGTAAATTCCAGATAGGTTGAGACTTAACTGTTAAAATGTAAGATAATAAAAACTCTACAAAAATATTTAGGAGACTGTATGTATAATCTGGAGGTGAGGGAAATTTTCTTAAATAAGATTATTCATTTAGAAACTATGAAAAAAACAAATATGTTTGTCTGTAAATTTTGTAGATGTTCTGTGAAATTATCATTAAAGTGGATAGACAATACACTTGTAAGACAAAAGGATTGCCACATGGAGTTCAGAAAGGGAGGTTTTTAATCTGCAATATAAACAGCTCCTACCCATTAAAAAGGAAACAAAGAATGCAGCAGAAAGTGAGCAAGAAATGAACAGAAACTTTACAAAATAGGAAATCCAAATTACCAAAACTGGATTAAACAATGTTGAAACTCATTAGTGAGTCATGGAAATGCAAATAAAATAACAATGTAATACCACTTCTATTACAACAGTTTTAAAAAAGCCACTATCATCTATTGATTGTAGGACTACAGGCATGAGTATTCAGATACTGCTATTAAACTGTAGATTAGTGTATAACATTCTGGGAAAGAAATTTCATATCTATTAAAAACTTAAAAAATTATGTACCCTTTGACTCATCATTTCCACTCCTGGTGATTCGCTATATACATAAAAGCCCAGTTTATAAGGATGAGTATTTAGGAATCAAAGTAAATTCCTAACTATAAGGAAGTGGTTAATTAAATTATAAATCAGGCGTATTGTGGATTACTATGCAAACATCAAAAAGGATGAGTTAGGCTCGGCACCTGTGGCTCAAGCAGCTAAGGTGCCAGCCACACACACCTGAGCTGGTGGGTTCAAATCCAGCCTGGGCCCACCAAACAATAATGATAGCTGCAACCCAAAAATGGCCGGGCGTTGTGGCGGGCGCCTGTAGTCTCAGCTACTTGAGAGGCGGAGGCAGGAGACTTGCTTGAGCCCAGGAATTGGATGTTGCTGTGAGCTGTGATGCCACAGCACTCTATCCAGGGTGACGGCTTGAGGCTCTGTCTCGGAAAAAAAAAAAAAAAAAAAAGATGAGTTAGAATTGTACTGAGTGATGATTTGGGGTATTTCCCATGGTACATTTTCAGATGAAAAAAACAAAATGCATATAATCAATTTGTGAAAAATGGTGAAAAAGCAATCATGCAAAGTTTGTGTATGATTATTTGAACTTGGAGAAGAATATAGGATAACATATGCTAGGTTTCCAACTAGAGTTACTAGGGGTGGTAGAAATTAGACAAGCAAAGGATGGAGTCGAGTAAAATAGTAAATGAAAAATAATTACAAGATAAAATATACAAATCAGCAAGCCACAAATAAATGTATTAGGGAAGGTTTAACAGAAGACAGAAGTTAATTTTAAACCAGAGATGCATTCTTGACCATAAATTTCAAGCTGGGGCATCCTAGTATGAATTGTGTTATATATATATTAATGGCCAATGATTTTTCCTTAAATAACCAATAGATGTTCTCTCTTTGGGGGGAAACAATCCTTATAATCTAATGTTTTAGTCACGGGTAGCAGGACTCTTTCTTTTTCCTCACTCAATGCTTATATTTTTATTACTGAATATTATTTGAGCATCTTTTTTTGTTTGTTTTGTTTGAGACAGAGTCTCACTGTGTTGCCCTTGGTAGAGTGCTGTGGCGACACAGCTCACAGCAACCTCCAACTCTTGGGCTTAAGAGATTCTCTTGCCTCAACCTCCCAAGTAGCTGGGACTGTAGGTGCCTGCCACACCACCTGGCTATTTTTTGTTGTGGTTGTCATTATTGTTTAGCTGGCCTGGGCTAGGTTTGAACCCGCCCCCCTCAGTGCATGTGGTCGGCACCATAACCACTGTGCTAAGCCTTATTTGAGGATCTTCAATTCCACACTAGGAAAGAGAATTGTCACATGCACAGATATTTGTGGATTGCCCCATTTAATAGATTATTTGTACACTATTTGCAGTTGTAGGTGGCAGATGCCATATTTGAATTTCTCAGTCTCTGACATGAATCATATTTTTGCTTTCTTGAATTATACAGAAAAGTTACACTTTTCCAGGGATGAAGCCTGGTTATTTTGCTTTCAAGATATTAGAATGTGTTTTCCTCTACATTATATTTCTAATATGCATATATTTTGCCATCCCTTATCACGAAGTCTCAAATATTATTCATCTGTTGTAGGTGTTTTCATGTTTCTTTCCTCTAACTTCAGTGCAATCACAGAAACCTTTTGCTCATTTAATAACCCTGCCACTAATTATAACCCCACCCTATTCCAAGAAACACACAGGTAATCGTACATATATATGCACATACATGTACAAAGTTATACTTCCTCTATATTTAAGATTTTTTTTATAAATGTAATATGTTTCTAAACTTTCTAAAGTAACTAAATTTTCTTTTCTTTTCCTCTTTTTTTTGAGACAGAGTCTCATTTTGTCATATTTGGTAGAGTGGCGTGGGGTCATAGCTCACAGCAACCTCAAACTTTTGGGCTCGAGTGATCCTCTTGTCTCAGCCTCCCAAGTAGCTAGGACCACAGGTGGCTGTCACAACATCTGGCTATTTTTAGAGATGAGGTCTTGCTCTGGCTCAGACTAGTCTCAAACTCCTGAGCTCAAGCAATCTCCCTGCCTTGGCCTCCCAGAGTGCTAAGATTACAGGTGAGAGCCATCATGCCCGGCCACTAAATTTTCTAAAGTATCTATATTGTCTCTTTCATCAATCTCAAAAAATATTTTAAATAATCCTGAACTTTTAGGGTTTTCATGAGACATCTGTTATTAATATTAGAATCTCGTCATAGTAGTGATTTTACCTTTTCATAAGTTTTTATAGGCAAGTCAATTTGCATTATTTTGTCAATTTAACTGTAATTTATAGAAAATAAAATGAACCATTGCAAGTATACAGTTCAATGTAGCTCAAGCTAGATATAGAGTACTGACATCATCTCCAAGCATTCCCTGGGGCTCCTTTGCAGTCAATTCACTTCATTCACCTCTGGCCCCATATAACTACTTACCTGCTTTCTCTTACTAGAGTTTAAACTATTTAAGAATTTTACATAAATGAAATTATATAGTAAGATTTTTTTCTTTTTTTAACTTAATTTTTATTAAATTGTAACTGTATACAAATATAGGGTACAATGTGATGATTTGATATACAATGTAGAATGCTTAAATCAAACTGATTAACATCACCATCACCTCAGTTACTTATTTTTTGTGGTAAGACATTTATTATATACTCTTAGTTGTTTTGAAATGTACCCTTCCTTGCATTATGCATATTAGGTGAGATCCCACCAAATACCCTCCCTTTACTTGCCTCTCTCCCTCCCTTCCCTTTTCCCTCCTCTCCGCTTCTTCTTGCTGGACTATATTTGTGTTTTATCATTCCTATGAATGTATAAGTGATTATATATTGGTTTCATAATAGTATTGGGTACATTGGATACTTTCTCTCCCCGTTCTTGAGATACTTTACTAAGAAGAATATGTTCCAGCTCCATTCAGGTAAACATACAAGATATAAAGTCTACCTCTTTTATGGCTGCATAGTATTCTGCAGTATACATATACCACAATTTGTTAATCCATTCATGGGTTTATGGGCATTTGGGCTGCTTCTATGATTTGGCAATTATGAATTGGGGTGCAATAAATATTCTGGTGCCAATTTCTTTTTTCTAAAATGATTTTTGTTCATCTGGGTAGATACCTAGTAGTGGAATTGCAGGATCAAACTGTAGGTTAGTTCCTTGAGAATTCTCCATACTTCTTTCCAAAAAGACTGTATTAGTTTGCAGTCCCACTAGCAGTGTAGATGTGTTCCCTTCACTCTGCATCCACGCCAACATCTGCAGTTTGAGGATTTTGTGATGTCGGCTAATCTTATTAGAGTTAGGTGATATCTTGAAGTGGCTTTGATTTTTATTTCTCTATTGATTAAAGATGATGAGCATTTTTTCATGTGCTTGTTGGTCATTCGCCTGATTTTCAGAGAATTTTCGGTTCAAGTCTCTTACCCACAAAGAAATGTGGTTGTTCTTTTCTTATTGATTAATTTGAATTATCTTTTTTCTGACTTATTTTATTCATCCAAAATATTTTGCAATGTGGTGATGTTGTATATATTAATGGTTGATTTCTTTTATTTTTGAGAAATATATCGTTGTATGGAAACATCAAAGTTTACATATTTGTCTTTTGCTGGACATTTGGTTTGTTTCCAATTTCTGGCTATTCTAAATTAAACTTCTATAAACATTAGTGAGAAAGTCTTTGGACATATATTTTCATTTTGTGAGAAGTAAATACCTGAGAGTGAAATTGTTGGGCTGTATGGTGAGCACATGTTTAAATTATTATTATTGTTTGGTTTCATGGAGGGTACAAGGAATTAAGTTATATTGCTTGCATTTTTTTTTTTTTTTTGCAGTTTTTGGCTGGGGTTTTGAGCTTGCCACCTCTGGCATATGGGGCTGGCGCCCTACTCCTTTGAGCCACAGGCACCGCTTATTGTTTGCATTTGTTAGGTAAAGTTCCTCTTATAGTTGTGTCGCCACCCCAAGACCTGTGCGATGCACTGTAATCCCCTATCCTCCACTGTCCTCCCTTCCCTCTGCTCCCTCCTTCCCCCACTCCTCCTTGAATTGCTTTGAGTTTTCTTCTTATATGGGTATGTATTAGATCATCTACTGGCTTCATATTAGGATTTAGTACATTGGATTCTTGCTTCTACATTCTTGTGATACTAAGAATGTGTTCCAACTCAATCCAGGTTGCTACAAAACATGTAGGGTCTCATGTTTAACTTTTTAAGAAACTGTCAAACTGTTCTCATTCCTACAGTGTCTAGATTTCCAGTTGCTCTATATCCTCACCAACATTTGGAATTTTTAGTCTTTCAAATTTTACCCATATTCGTGCATATTTCATTGTGAGTTTAACTTGCATTTCCCTCAGGACTAGTGATGCTGACATTTTCCTTGTACTTATTAATCATTTATATGTTTTGTTTGAAGTGCTTATTGTAATAGTTTTCCCATTTGTATTGGGTTCTATATTATGTTTTCTCTGCAATGTTTTTCCAAAACCACACATTTCAATATTGATAAAGTGTAATTGGTCAATTTTTTCCTGTGGTCTGTGCATTTTTGTATCCTATCTCAGGAATCTGCCTGCTCTAAAGATTTTCCCCTATAAATTTATCAATAAATTTTTGCATTGGCTCTTACTTTTAGGTCTGTCATCTGTTTCAATTAATTTTGTATATTATGAGGCAAGGGTCAGGTTAATTTATTCTAAGTGGCTATTCAGTTGTTTCAGAACAATTTTTTGGAAAAACTAGTTTTCTTTATTGAGTTCTTTGACAACTTCGTTGACAATAAATGTGTGTAGGTTCGTTTTTGGAATCTATGGTCTGTTTCGTTAATGTACACATCCCTCTCTTTCACTATATCATATTACTTTTATTAATGTTAATTCATTGAGAGTCTTAAAATAAGATAGCACAAATATCACAACTTTGTCCTTTTTAAAAATTATTTTGGCTATTTTTAATTCTTTGTGTCTATATAAAAATCTCAGTACTAACTTATCTATTTCTATAAAATATTTCCTAGCACTTTGATTGGGATTGTGTTGAATTGACAGACCAATTTTGTGTCAATTTATATCTTAAGAATTATGGAATTATGTCTCCTGAGCAGCACCTGTGGCTCAAAGGAGTAGGACGCTGGCCCCATATGCCGGAGGTGGTGGGTTCAGACCCAGCCCCAGCCAAAAACTGCAAAAAAAAAAAAAAAAAAAAAAGTATTATTTCTCCTGATCCATCAACATGGCATATTTCTACATTTATCTTTTTTTTTGGCCAGTGCTGGGTTTGAACCTGCCACCTCTGGCATATGGGGCACCCTACTCACTGAGCCACAGGCACCACCCATTCTTAAGTCTTTTAAAATTTCTTTCATCATACATGTTTTTAATTATTCAGGATACTAGTATTACATTTTTATAAATACTTCTTATTTTTCTTGCCATTATAAATATTACACCATAAATTTCATTTTCCAATTGTTCATTGTTTATATACAATAATACAATTCATTTTTTTTTACTCTGAAATCATTCTATATTCTCTTACTTGTTCTGCCAGATTTTGTTTTTTTGTAGATCACTTGTTGTCTACATGGATAGTAAAGCCATCTGTTAATAAAGACACATTCACTTTATTCTTTCCCATTTCTATGCCTTGTATTTATTTTTCTTTACTTATTTCACTGGATAGAACATCTTGCACAATGTTGAAAATTTCTGAAGGATTTCTTTAGTTTTTTTTTTTCTTTAGTAGTGTTGGCTAATTTGGCACCAGAGAATCATACAGAGATGAAGCTATGAAGCTCCTCTTGCTGTGGAGAAGCTCTTGATTAGTAAATTGATGCTCAATCTCACTACTAATCAGAAATATAGAAATTAAAATATGAATATTATATTTCTTTACATCTATAACATTATTACCAAAATTTAGAGAGCCAGATAATATCAAATGCTGGCAAGGATATAAGAAAAAGAATGTCTCTGGTTTAGAATGTGATATGGGACAGCTATTCTGGAGAGAATTTGACTGTAATTATTGAAACTAACAAATGTATATACCTATTGCTACACATCTTTCAGGCATTTGTACTAGAGGATTTATCTCATACAAGTCCATTTATAAATTTCTACATAGATGGCTAGGTGTCCATCTATAGGGGTAATGACTAAATATAACATAGTAGACACACACCATAAAAAAATTTTTGCAGATAATAGAAGCAATGAATTGGCTTTAGTTATGGCAGCAAGGATAAACTTTTTAAAATTTGTCAGTGATTAGCATTTGTGTTGCTTCCAAATGCCCATCAACCCATGAATGGATTCACAAACTGTGGCATACCATGGAATACTATTCAGCCATCAGAAAAGAGAGAGACTTTACGTCTTTTGTGTTTACCTTGATGGAGTTGAAACATGTTCTTCTTAGCAATGTATCATAAGAATGGAAAAACAAATGTACAACGTACTCAATACTAATACAAAGCAGTAGATCAGTGGTTCTCAACCTTCCTAATGCCATGACCCTTTAATACAGTTCATCATGTTATAGTGACCCCCAACCATAAAATTATTTTTGTTGCTACTTCATAACTGTAATTTTGCTACTGTTATGAATTGTATTGTAAATGTCTGATATGCAGGATGTATTTCATTGTTACAAAGGGGTCATGACCCACAGGTTGAGAACGGCTGCAGTGGATGATCTAATATATGTTCGCACAAGAGAAACACTCAATTCAATTCAAGCTGTGGGGAGAGGGAAAGAGGGAAAAGGGAGAGGGTAGGATGGCGGGGAATTGATGTGCTCCCACTTAATGGTCACAAGGTAAGGGTATATGGCACACCTCCTGGGTGCAGGACAGAACTATAACAGGGACTCTAACTAATAAATGCAAACATTGTAACCTAATTGTTTGTACCCTTGCATTAATCTAAAATTAAAATAAAATCAGTGATTAAAAAAAGGAAAAACAAAACAAGACGAGTTCTATAGTATAAAGTCTTTTATGTAAATTAAAGTCACATAGACACATGCAACCATACTATATATTTTATAAGAACATATACATATCTGAGAGAAAAGGGAATAAGCCTTAACAATGACAGAGTAACAATAAAAATAAGACAGGGACCTGAAACTTGCCATAATGATGAAATGTGCAGTGAATAGAGGAATATGATTAGCTTAAAATCTTTACTCCTGAGTTTAAAAATGATATAACAAAAAAGTTAAATTTTTATGCTATATTAAATGAAGAATAGGATATACTTCAAAATATGCAGTGTGATCTCAGATTTTTTTTAAAGCTTATACATATGCATGGAAAAAGTACTGTAAGGGAAAGCACAAATATATTAATCATAGTTGTTTGAACAGGAGTATAGCTGGTAAAAGAAAGAGTACTTTTTAATTTGGCCATTATATCCTTTCTCAGTTTTCTAAATTCCTCACAATAAGAATGGATAACTTTCATAATGAAAGGATAACTTATTTCATTAAGGCCATATAAATAAGAAAATTGTATCTAACAAGATTTTTAGAAATTAGAATAATCACCAAATTCTATTTTAGCAACTGAAACTTTGTTCCAGGTCACAGAGCACCAATAATCCACAGAAACATGGTCTGAGAGACTATCTGTTCTCCAGATGGTCAGAACTTATTGCATTGCCATTGAGACAGAGTTTTTTGTTGCCTGAAGAAAGCATTGTTCAAATGCAGGTCTTTGTGCTGTGAGAATGATAATTAGTTTGATAGGCATGAGCTTTTTATTCAGACTGAGGCTATCATAGTAATGTTTAAAAATAGCAGAAGTTAAAGTAATATGTTTCTAAAGCTGCAGTAAAACTAAATTAATAAGGTCTTAATGCATTAAGAAGTATAAAAGCAGTAAGTATAAAAGCACTAAGACTAAAAGCTAAAAACCAACTAACAGACGATGGTGACCATAACAAAATAACTGTAGTATTACAATAGAACTAGGAGTTGCCTTCTAACTGGCAGTTTTACGAGATATTAAGGTAGTAGAAAACATCGTGAAGCTTTATTAGCAACTTTGAAATGATAATGATAAGAAAAAATGTTTTAGTTCATTAAAGGAAGTCTGACAGAAGGACTGCAAAAGAACATCTAGACATTTCAGGGTCAGAACACCTATTCACTTTCCCACCTCAACCAGGGACTATTTGTAAAGCTGATGTTGAATTTCCTGCTGTTTACCTAGGGAGTGGGTGCTCTATAGATTTCTATATGATATTACTCAGTAAATTTTATTTTTCTTTCAGGCAATTGAAACTGAACAAGGCCTTAAGGCCAGCTCCCCTTAATTCTAGAGGCTCTGGCATCTTTCTCTATCTCTACGTTCTCTTCCTATTTCCCATGTCTGGAGTTTTGAATAGCTCTGCTTTTAGGCAGTATGGATCAAATTCTTTCTTGTTCTTTTTGACTGCTTTATTTCTGACAGTCAACTGATGTTTCTTAAACCAGCCTTTTCTCTTCAACTAAGATGTGAGTTACAGGAGTGGGTTTAGGGCAAAAGATCAATCAGTCTGATAACTACCTTTGTTTTGAGGTTTAGTCTGACTAGATAGGACAAAGGAGACCTCTAATAGTTCTGTATTTGCTTACCAGAAATTGACAGCATTATGGCTGCTTATTCAGGTATTCTCCACACCACCCTGCCTGAAGAAAATCTTCACTATGGTTAGGTAGGCACTCCTCATCCATGTGATTTAGAGAAGAGTGACCTTACTATCAGCTCTAGGAGTAGCTCTTGGTTTCTTTAATCAAGTGTTTAACTTTCTAAAAAAGGAAGTTAAAGAATGGTGAGGATACTATTAATATTTTCAGAAAATTTGTTTGTTGTATGATACTATTTCAAATGTTGTTGATAGTTCTTGCCAAGCGTCATGACAACAAAAAGTACTTCTTGGCATTTCCAATGCCCCATAGGATAGTGACAGAGTAGAGGCTGACACCACTGGTAAAGTATTCACGGTGATCCCATTCTTCTTTCTATTCATTAGTTAAGGGATAGACTTGTAACTCAATTGTGGCCAATTAACACCTGCTGTAGAATTTGATGGGGAAGACTGTTCTAAACTCTTTCTCTTTTTTTTAATTGTTTAGTGAAAGCAAAGAAGATTACCTTTTTTTTTTCTTGCTTTTTTTCCTTTATCATATTTGTATATGGCAGTGGAAACTACTGTACATATTGTCACTACCCTGAGGATGATACCAGAACATGAAAGAGGAATGAGTCAAAGAATCATGAAGTTAATCTTTAGAACTGTATCTGAGGTCTACCCAACCTCTTGACTTCTTGTTAGTTGAGAGAAAAAAATGCTCTTATATTTTTAGCTAGTTTGAATCCAAGATGTGTTGTCATTTACAACTATAGACATCCCAACTCATACAGTTGGGATGCAGCATGGAGTTTTCAGGTCAAAACTATATCCAAGGTACCTGATGTATTTTTTTTTCTTTCTGTCACACATTGGAAGAAGAAGTATCTTATCTTTGGCTACACATTAAATACACAAACACTAATGAAAGCTGATGAACAAAAATAAGGTCTGTACATAATTTTTGTGATATTCAACAACACAGAGAAGCAAACCAGGCCCAAATAATGTGCTTGTAGCACCACACATTGGAAACCCCGTAATAATAAGTGTTACTTTGCTTAGTTATGTTTCCCTTTTGCATACAATTCAATTGACTTATGGGAAGATGTGACAGTGTTGTCATGCAGGATTTGGACTTTCCTAGGTCCCTTGAAAAAGCCTTAGAAGAAATGAAAACAATGTAACCTAAACATTTGTACTCTGATATTAATCTAAAATAAAAAACAAAAAAGATGTGCAGAAAAAAAAGAATTCTTCCACAACTTGCTATATTAATAGATAATAAAATCGTGTTGGACTTAGTTCAATTAAGAATTTCTTTCTTTTTATTTATTATTGGGGATTCATTGAGGACACAAGAAACCAGGTTACACTGATTGCATATGTTAGATAAAGTCCCTCTTATAATTGTGTCTTGCCCCCCAAAGGTGTGTCACACACCAAAACCCCACTCCCCTCCTTCTTTCCCTCTCTCTACTCTTATTTTCCTTGACCCCCTACCTCCTTCTCTCTCTCTCTGCTCTCCCCTTCCCCATCCACCACTGTGTACTAAGTCATTAATTGTCCTCATATCAAAATTGAGTACATAGGATTCATGCTTCTCCATTCTTTTTATGATTTACTAAGAATAATGTGTTCCACTTCCATCCAGGTTAATACAAAGGATATAAAGTCTCCATCTTTTTTTTTCTTCCAAACTTTTATTAATGTCGGTATATATATTTTTCATGTTTTTGACCCCTTTCATTTTTTTCCATCTTTTTTTTTTTTTGGTGCAGTTTTTGGCTGGGGTTGGGTTTGAACCCCCCACCTCCAGCATATGAGGCCAGTACCGTACTCATTGAGCCACAGGCACCGCCCTTTTCCATCTTTTTTAATGGCTGAATAGTATTCCATGGTGTACATATACCACAGGTTACTAATCCATTCCTGGGTTTGTTTTGAGATTTTGTGATGTGGGCCATTCTCCGTGGGGTTAGATGATATCTCAGGGTCATTTTATTTGCATTTATCTCTAATAATTAGAGACATTTTCTCATATGTTTGCTAGCCATTCATGTTTTCTTTAGATAAGATGCTATTCATCTCTCTTGCCCATGGATATATAGGATTGTTGGCTTTTTTTCATGTGTATTAATTTGAGATCTGTGTAGATCCTACTTATCAAGTTTTTGTCTGATTCAAAATATGCAAATAACCTTTCCCATTTTGTAGGTTGTCTATTTGCTTTGGTTGTTGTCTCCTTAGCTGTACAGAAGGTTTTCAGTTTACTTAAGTCCCATTTGTTTATTTTTGTTGTTGTTGCAATTGCCACAGAAGTCTTCTTCATAAAGTATGGGTGTATCATATTTACATGCTGAAAGCTATTGTCTGGTATATAACAAGAAATTCATATTGCAGAAGACTGGAGTCAATTGCAAGAGCAAAGTGCTTGGGTAGGTAAAAAAAAGCATAGGATCCAGTGTTCTGACATAGGTGTTATTTCACATGGGATCCAGGCAAGATCACCTACTGAAGCAATAGGGAAGGTGGCATTTATACAGAAGAGTAAATTTACAAAGAAAATATGCTTAGGTACTTTAGCAGTTTTGAGTATATATTTGAGACTTGTCACCCTAAATTTAATGTAAGAATCAGCATTGCTAGGTGTTTGGTGCACCCTGCAGTCTTGGCTACGTGGAAGGTTAAGGTGGGAGGATCCTTTGAGCCCCAGAGTTTGAGGTTGCAGTGAGTTATAACTGGGCCACTGCACTATGGCCTGGACGACAGATTGAGACTTTATCTATAAAAAACAAGGAAGGAAAGATCAGCATCATTGTTATTTTCAGTAATGACATTTGCATGTATAAATGAAAGCTCCAGATATTTGAGCAGTGGTAGAGGTTTTTTTTTTTCCCTTGAAAGAAAGTCAAGGCAGTTAAAGATGTATGTATGTTAAAGGTCAGAGGTGCGGGGGTCTGGAAGCTATGACAGGTAAGATGAGAAGGGATGGATCAGGAGGTGATAAATAATTTAAAAAGTGGTAGGTTAATTTTGTTAGTTGTCTTTATGTGGTCACAGAATTGTTGTAATGGGTGCTGTAATATAAGGAAGCTAGAAAAACAGGAGATATCAAGTGAGAGGATGCCTGAAACTGATATTTTAGAGTCAGTTCATTTGTTAGCGATGACAAGATTCATAAAGTTAGACTTAAAAAAATTTTCAAAGAATATCATATACCCACACAGGCAATCAATAAGAATGTAAGATATAAGTTATTAATGAAACATCATAGTTTTTAGAAAGTTACAAACACATTGATAAATAGTTGAGTAGTTGGAGAAGAAACCATGATTATAATTAGAAAATGCCTTTCTATAATAAAGAAAATATTACATATCAAAAATTATTGGCTTCATATTAGGGCTGAGTACATTGGATACTTTTTCTTCCATTCTTGAGATACCTGCTAAGAAGAACATGTTCCAGCTCCATCCATGTAAACACAAAAGAGGTAAAGTCTCCATCTTTCTTTAAGGCTGCATAGTATTCCATGGTATACATGTACCACAGTTTATTAATCCATTCGTGGGTCGATGGGCATTTGGGCTTCTTCCACGACTTAGC